>CM076913.1:17418367-17638531 GCA_039566165.1 Maruca vitrata | reverse complement strand
TTGAACAGTTTAATTTCCGCTTTTGTAATACTCAACCTACAAAAACTTTGTAAAAGGTCGCGTGACTTATAGGTACTTTAGTTAACGCGATCAGTGTGGCCAATTTCTGAGCCGAAAACATTACAAGAAGAAGAAGGGCAGGCCCTATCAGTGGGGGCGAAATCAGATCAGTTCAACTCGGAGACCGGATGCTCTACGAAATGCTCCAAAACTCCCAAGTTTAGTAGCCCTTGGAGTGATCTACAGGCATTCGCGGCTGGCGACCTGTACGTAGGCGCGCGCAAGGCCGGCGTGCGCACGCGCAGAGAATGTTCCCACAGCGGTTGGCTAATCTGGACTAATCAATTTAACGAAGGCGCGGCGTTCGGAAGTACTTGGGGTGTACTGTGTGCGGATTACTGGGTTTGGCTAGCAATTTGGAGGTTGTGGTTGACTTGACTGTGCTTTTGCACGTCACAAGGTTTGGAACTTTTGCTGTGGGAGTTGTTTTGTTACAGATTTTTTTTTCGGGATTGCGCCACACTTGTTTTTTAACAGACATCTTTCCTGTAAAACATTGCATATTTGCTCCTAAGGTAAATATGTTATGATAATTGTTATGATAGCATATTATATGATCATACAATGATAATGAACATTTCAGGATAAATATTTTATAAATTTCCCATTAATTACCTGCAGTTTCAAAAACAAGCACTGAAGTATATAATACCTTATCACTGGAGCCTATCACTTCGAAAACTGAAGAAAATTTAAAGTAACAAATCCGTAAAATTATGCCCTACTTTTGTTAGTAGCAAGCAATAGGCTGCGCCCTGAAACCATACAGTGTTCTAAAAACCGAATAATAAATAAAAGTTCACTCTTACAAGCATAACAGACAAAAATGACAAATGATAGCTGTGGCACGCCAGGGTGCCGGGAGTGGCTATTAGCGACTTAGTTCGCCCCCGTTTCCTGTCTTGCGACACATTTTACACTTTTATTGCTTGTATCTTGTGACTCAGCTTACCTTTGCCTAGGACTAGGGCACCGTGGTAGTAAAACCTTTTAAACCAGTCTTCTCGTAAAATCTATCTCAGTCTTCCGCTACGGGAAGAATGTGTAAGATATTCGTGAGAATCTGTAAGATTAGTACGCGATATTGGCTTTACCACTAGCTTTGACAAGTTAAGCCTAGCTAAATTCAATTCTGATTTAAAAGATGTTCAGGAATAATAAGAACATTTTCCACAAATCATTAATTACCATTTATTTGATTAATGATTTGTGCAAAAGTTTTTCCGACATTTTAATGGTGATTTGTGTTTTCTAATGAATTGATAGGCATTTCTGCTTTTTATATATGTTTTAATAATATCAATCCTCAAAAATATTCTCGACTATGAATTGCAAATGCAACCTTTGAGACCACGTTAGATCCAGATGATATTTTCATCATCCTCATATGGCTTTCGTAGGCGTGGCTCGGCTGCCTTGTCCAACATGGCGTCTTCATCCATCATCAGTGTTAGGCAACGATATCATGTATTAGTATTGGCCGCTAAATTTATGGCGTATAATTTGTATGGTGTAGGTCGGTGTGGAATAAATTACATCCATACAATATCATCAAAAGTAATCGCGCGATCAATCATCGAGAACCTTCGTATCGTGCCTGCACATCCTTGGCTGAATTCCAGCAGCTATTTGTCTATTGCAGCATTGTAGCGATGACCGTTGTTATTGATCACAATTGACCGTTGTTGTTATACAAATGTTCGGACATGTGAAATTGACTAGATTGATAAAAGACATTATTTATTTCTGTTACTTCTTCTCACTTCTTTCTTTCTAAGCTCTATTTAACTAAGCTGTACCTACATTGGAGACAAAATTTCAGAAGATATCAGGTGGACTTTACCTATCATGCAGCGGCATCCTATCTTCACCTCGTTCATCAATGACGACTATTATACTTTAAATTGACGACACCATTGACAAATCTACCATAAATAATCATTTACGGATGATAGCGTTGCCTTTTTATGCACACAGCAAAAAATCCAATCGTTCAACAATACAATTGTCAGGGTCAAGGTTCTGAAGTGCTTAATTTGATTTTTGTTTGTTCCAGGTGAGTTCTCAGGTCTATCGGAGTCTTAATCACAGCAATGGTTTGTAACGAGGCATTTTAACTAACGATTACTTAAGGAATATGCTATTAACAAGTTGGGTGTGGATTTGTAATTGTTTGGGTGTGAATTTGTGGCCGCTGCGGCGATGAATATTGTCTACCTACAATGGTTTTCATAAGGTATTACAAAATCAACATTCCTATTTACGATTTATGTGTTTAATTCACATTTTTTTTACTTTTCTGTGAAGGCACAATCTGTATCAGATTTTTGCAATTTCAAAAACCAAAAGCAACTCAATCTCTTCTTTTCTGATGCCATTTGATTATTACCTCACGATAACTAGGTATAATATATTTAGCGCTAGTGACCCGCTAGATGGCGGAAGGTAATATAGATAGAATAATAGTTTATTTGTATCAAGAGACACACATACATACAATATCGGAAATTAAAAAAACAAATAGTAAAATAAAAAAAACAGAAAATACAAACAAAATTAAAACTAAACCAAATAAAAAAGAAAACACAAACTACAAGC
This sequence comes from Maruca vitrata, assembly GCA_039566165.1. NCBI lineage: Eukaryota > Metazoa > Arthropoda > Insecta > Lepidoptera > Crambidae > Maruca > Maruca vitrata. The sequence goes on along the minus strand of CM076913.1, from coordinate 17,635,873 downwards.
AAAAATTCATACTAAACCAAATTAAAAACAGAATTAAACTTAGTCTACCTACCACAAATGCCAACATCCGTGTGTGTCGCTGTGATACAAAATGGCAATAGCTCAGCGTCAGGTTTACCAGGGGCAAACCGCTGATTTTCAGCTATAGCCATGAGAGGTCAAGCGCAGTCGGTCTTTAGAAGCCTAGCGATCGTGATATCATAGATAGAGGGATTTTAGAGGAAGGTTTTCTATTAAAAAAACTGCATCAAAAGCTGTTGCGTTGCATTAAAGATTTAAGCATACATAGAGACAGACACACGCGCGGACATGTAGTGATACTTACACCGTGAAATTTTAGTGGTTGTTTTCCCGTGGCAGAACGACTTGCCTTTAGTAATACTATCAAATCATGCAAATTATTCCTCGAAAAAAAAAATTTTTTTTTGTTCGATTTTTCAGCATAGTAATTTTCCAACTCGAAAACGAGAGAAGCTATCGTTGTTTTTGAAGATGTGACGTATTTAGGTACTGCTTGCCGCATGAAATCGATGCTTAAAGCTACAGAAGCTCTACACCCTAAGTCATAAAGCGGTTCGAACGTGTTTTCGAGTTACGGTTAAACCTTTCGTAAAACCGGCATTTATTGATTTTACCAAAAAAGAACTGCACACATCTTTTGTACTACTAAGATAGAATCATTTTACTGCGGGAAAACAACCACTAAAATTTCACGGTGTATAAATCAAATGCTTATTACAAATCCCGATATCTCACGCCTATATTTATCTCAGATCACCAATTAACAATTAATCGGGGTTCACTTTCCCGGCCCCTCCCATTGTTCACACGGGCCCGATCCTCGGGCGATCGGGCTCGGTCATACCAGTTGCCCAATCCTGCGCACCTTACTATGTCGGGTCCCTTTGAGAAGCAGTCGCTAGAGTATAACCTCATAAGTTTTATTACACTGGACACGCGAGAAAGAAAGTTTGATAAGGTATTATACATTTTTCCTGTTTTTATTTTGTCTTTACGTGGAAAGTACCTCGTTGAAAGTGATGAGGTGCTAGCGTTGAATAATTCTGTTTTACATTTCGGTGTAATAAGGGACATAATGGAATAGTAGCCGCCGATGGCTTACTCTTGCTTAAAAATCAAACACGTAATAATTTAAGAACTAGGTTGATAAATGGCTATACTTTAGTATTTGTAATTAAAAACACGAATATTGCACTTGATAACCTCACCAAGACACTGGACAAATATCTCTACAATTATTTAACTTCAATTTCAATTATGTAAAAACTTTGTAGAAAAAACGTACTTTCTACGCGCCGAATTTAATTGTTTACTTAATTGTTTTTTTAAAACCATATCCAATCTACGCAGGCTCATAAACGAACGATACAGCTCATCAACCATCAAAAGTATTAATTAAATACGCAACCAAAATGGCCGACCGCGTCCTATCGATCATCCGAAAAGCAAATAGTTCAGTTAATGCGTTAATTTGTTGTATTGTGCAAGTGACAGGTTGAATTACCATCGATTAATCATCATTGTGATGATTGGTGTTGCGATTGCGAGAAATGAGCTATATATTTTGGAACTTTTTAATTTACTTGCGCTATACCCACAAAAGAATAAGAAAATTTGTAGGATGCGTGAAAAAGACAAAACTCTACACAGGGTGCTTAGTTTCAAATCTGACAGCGACGTCAAAGCGTTAAAAGTACTCGTAGCTGCAGAAGTTAAGAAGTGATGGCATATTTGTTCAGTGTGGTTGATGACTTTGTTTGATGACTTTTGACTGGCTCGGTGGAACAGTGGTTAGTGACCCAGGTTTTCTACCTACGGTTCCAAGAGTCGTGGGTTCGATTCCCACTCGGGGCAAATATTTGTGTGACGAACATCGGTGTTTGTTCCGTGTCTGGGTGTATTATTAAATATATTTAAGTATATTTGTGTATCCACTGTTGATTCTGATGCCCGTAACACAAGTGCTTAAGCTACTTACCACGGGATAAGATCAATGTATGTGATGTTGTGAAAATATAAATAAATGAGACCTGATCGCCCTAGTCTAGAGTTTTAGACTCGAGCTTGTCGGTTGGGACGTATAAGGGCTAAATTTAAAACGATCATTTGTTGTCCTCTTGGCCTAGTGCAAGCCTGGTCACAGAGCAGCCACACGCGTGTATGATTAGCTCGTGTTGTAATCTCTGATACGAGTACGCTGTAATCGGCGCGGGAGTGGAGCGGTTGATCTGTGCCCGAGGCGCCCAGGTGTGCTGTTGCACACTTTTATTAGATATGTGCAACATAAACGTTTTTTTTTATTGATGACGTAGATTTATTGATGTCTTGTGGACGAAGCTGTTTGTAACCTTGATTGGCCTTAAATATACAAAAATCAAAGAGTAAATATTAAAATGCTTTTAGCTAGGCCACAATTTGGAAGTCAAGAAAAGAAAGTGTCGTTAGGAAAACATGTTCTCACATACTGAATTTATACAAGTAATATATATTTTTTACAATAAATGTGTTATATTCATTCGAGTATTATATTTTTTTACAATAAATGTGTTATATTCATTCGAGTATTATATTTTTTTACAATAAATGTGTTATATTCATTCGAGTATTATATTTTTTTACAATAAATGTGTTATATTCATACGAGTATTATTTTTAACAATAAATGTGTTATATTCATACGAGTATTATTTTTTTACAATAAATGTGTTGTATTTGAGCAGAAGAGACCACGCAACATTTCTAATTAGCTGATTGAAAAATTCCTACGGATTTCACCATTAAATATCTTACTTCGTCAGCTACCCGCTACGCAGAACTCTTTAGGAAGTGAACAATCACATCAGTAATAGTTACCTAATTAAAGTGATTAATTCGAAAAGAAAAGTGTGCGCGTAGGATGTGAAACTAACTCGGTTCATGCGCGTGCGCAGATTTTCCCGTCTCGCGCCATATTTGGCGTTGCGACGACGATTTTCTTTTTATTCGCGAAGAAAACAGTGGAAACGACTCGTTCGATCATTCGCTATGACAAATTACATTTATGATTGACAATCTATCGAGATATGAATGATGAGGGTGATTTAAATAGATCTTGTTACGTATTAAATGGCTTTCGCGTATGATAAAACTTAGTATCGTACTATACTAAGTTAAGTTGTACGCGAAATGTAAGCATATTTAATATCGATATACCTGTAACTAGAAATTAGCCAATTTACAAGGTCTTTGGCTTTAGGCGGAAGATCAAGAGTCTGATTTTGAGATATATATCACAAACAAACAATACAAATTTTAAAAAAGTTCTACTAAATGTTTATCTATCAATTATTTAAATGATATCAGTTCAGATAATCCATCCTTAGGCTAGACATTGTTTACGAAATACAAATTATTGATCCGTCAAAACGATTTTTTTTTCTTGTAGGTCATGTGCCCTGTTTGACATTTGTCCTATATTTAGAGACCCATTTAGCAGTTCAGGTATGCATCGATAACAAACATTGATCCGGCGACCCTCTGACACACAACCACTCGTCATAACTCGTTTGTGTTTACTCGCAGTTCGACTACGGCAAACAGTCGGGTCGGTATCGATGGAGTTAACATTCCAGGTATTGGTGCTTGCTGTTGATGCGGCCGACGAAGACGTTTAGAAATCATATTGGATATTTTTCAATGTATCTGCTGTATCTGAAAGCGCTTTATCAAAAGCTAATATCGTGTTGCAGGTGTCCTAGAAATCTTTTATAAGTCAGTGTCAGTATGCTGCAGTTGTGACGTTATTAAAGTTATCCTGCCAAATGCTATATACATCTAGAACGATGGTAATACAACAATACTTCTAACAATTGTGTTAAGAAATCTTCCTTTAATTGCCAAATACTCAATCACACTGTGTCCAGTATACAAGGTAGTAAGTATTCGAAGGACAACAATATTGTGTTGTGCTTGTAGTAAGACACAAAAATATACTAATTGTAAACTACTCCGTCTATCGAACTTCCATGGCAAAACTGCTGTTCCGATTTAGATACTAGTAAAATTTGACACATAAGAGAACCTGAGAAAGGACATAGCCTACTTTTTAACCGACTGTGCTACAAGGGAGTCATGTTTCTCCGATAAACGACTCCACGCGGAAGCGCGAAGCTAGCGCAAGCAATAAGTCTGATCTTCAGGTCTCGTTTTACGCGACCGTTTGTTAAAATGAAACGCGATTCCGATCTCAAGTCCGCGATTAACGGTGGGTTAATTATAGCGGAGTATAAGTGCTCTGACTTTAATATACTGTTACCGGCATGACCATTTCTGTCATAATAACTGAAACTTTTTAAGTAAACTAGTACTACCTGCGGCGTTAATGTAATTAATGTCATACGTGAACTATAAAGAGACACGTATGTATGGTAAGCTGGTTAATGCTAATTATTCAAAAATGTCATCTAGATTTATAGTTAGGCGCAAATAGGTATGTTATTATTTTACAATTGACGTTTCGGATGACCTAACTCCGCCTGATGGTAAGCTACCGGGAAGTCCACATAAGAGGTCGACAGGCACAATAGACCCTATTTGACCTGTCCCCCTTATCTCGAAGACCTGCATATATGCCGTTTCACGCCCCGCCACATCTTCACAAATAACTCAATTTACATATATCTATATGCTCAGTTATCCGATAACTGCCATGCTGTTTACCATTTCAATGAATCTGTTTACCCTAGCCCTTTGGTAAACATTTTCGTGATTCCGGTCCCATTAGCGGTGGCCCTGTGACACACAAATCTACACGTTGTTATTAGACCTTAACGGTTTATGGTACTCACATATGTGTGTTAAATCTTCGGCAAGTATGTCTAACTACTTTCGGAAGTGGGCAACAGTCACTTATAATCCGTTCAGTTCACTATTCCATATGACTGTATGCAAAGGACGCGCATCATTTGTTTAACGTACAATTTGGGATAGTTTGAAAATCCTTACTGATATTATGAATGTTAAAGTAACTCTGTCTGTCACGATTTCAGTTCGGGACTACCGAACTTATTTAAATTAGATTCGGTATACAGGTAAGTCCGATAAAGCACAAACTGATTTTTTTACTAACTGTGACATATATGAAGTATGTTTAATAGGATAGTCGAATTCACGTGGGCAGAAAGCTACCGAGAACCGAGAAAATGTGTTAGTTTTTTAACGGCGCATGTTACCAATACACTCATCTTCATAGTAACCTGTCTTCCTAGATAGACGAGACAGTGTGTATCACACCGTCATTTCCACCACTCCTACGCAGCCACTGTATGGCCGGTGTTAAACAGAGCGTGCGCGAGCGCCGCTCACAAAACGTACGGCTGCGTATAATTGCGTTACTATTGCAAATAGAGAAACAATGCCGTGTTCATCTCGTTACTGGTTCATGAGGTTAATTAAGCAGGCCGCCTGGTTTGGAGACTCAATGTGAAATTTTGCAGGACGCCAGCTTTTGGTATTTCCTGAGTTTTGACGTTGGATCGTGTGACGAATTGGGCATGGCACACAATGTTGGGTTTAGATAAAGGCTTATTTATATAATTTGAGTCTAACCACTAATTTAAATTATATTAATTTTAGTTACTTGTAGATACACTTACCAAAGTGCCATTTTGCGTTTTTAAATTAATTTCTTCTACTGTAAAAGTAAACAAAATTAGTTTCGTTCACGTCAAAATTTTATCTGTATATTTTTTTCTAAATTATTTTTTCCAAAGTTTACGTCTAATAGCAATGAGAAATATAAGCAACGAATGTGTACCTACTTCCTTGCGAAATGATAAATCTTTATTCGTTCATAATACTTATTTAACAAAGAACTGCTACGAGTTGTAATGTTACTTGATTTTTTCGTAAACTGCTGTAATACAATAGATGTTGCTGAAGGCAATTAATTTGAAAACACAAAGAGTCTGAATCTTATCCAACACATCTACTTGTCTTTGGCTACACAATGGATATTTTAATACATACATCAACATGTTCACTGTCATGGGAAGTCTAATGGATAGAGTATAATAAAGTATTTTTAAATAATCCGACTCTATTTAATTTTACTGAATGGGAAACGATTTTCTAGATATTTTCTACATCCACATCACAAAACAATCAAAAAGAAATAATCCATTGTCTAACTATTTATTTAACAACTAGCTTTCCACCCGCGACTACATCTTTATGGAGTAGATTATCACGTACAACATTACTACTTCATGTCGCAGTCGGTAAATACTTGTATTTGTTCTTTCTCGGGATTAAGACTATGACCCAAATTTCATTGAAATCTGTACAGTATCCATCATCCATCCATCTAATCAAATTTAGCAGTTTGAACTCAGTTTTTGTAGCTCTACACTGGAGTGTTTCCATAATATCATCTGGCATGAATAGACCTATAAAAGTGACCTCACCTCTCTCAGTCTGCTTACACCTAACGGGCGTATAACCGTCGTGGATTTGCAAAACTGTATTTATTTTTATGGTCCAATTTGTCCGTACTTTCACCTTTGACAGGGAATCGGTCAGCGCTCCGTATCAGCATCTTGGGAGCAATAAATCTCCTCAGTTGGTGTTTTTCCTCGGGCTGGATGCGCCGGTGTTGCCATCTCCTCGAATAATTATTAATTGTAATATCTATTATTCGCGCAAACACTACACATTTGACTGAAGACTGTAGTCTTGCCCGTGATCATGACCGTTGTAAAGAGCTCGAAACGTCGGGTTTCTAAATAATATGTTTAGAATAACAATACACGCTAGTTTAATCCGTAACATGTTTTATTTCAATTGCAATTACTAATTATGTTATGAATTATTGTGCTTATAAGCATCTTTGCTTACTGTAACCTGTGAACCTTATTGGTATTTATTTACATTTTGCAATCGTCAACGGATTTTAACATGGGTAGATTGCATGAATAGTCTTAATCTTTAGTTTGTGTAATAAAATACAATAGGTACAGACTTAACAAAATACTTCTCTCTCCCGATACACGATCACTTAAAATGTATACTACAACTTCTCAGCATAGTAGAAAATTTTGTTTGATGCTGGCAACACTGAGCTGAACCCCGACCCTCGAGGCGTAAAGGCCATCCTAATTGAGTTGTCACAAACTGTTGAAACGTGGCAAAAAGCGCAATCTCACTATGGTGTTTCTAAATTGGCCGCCGCAAAAATAAAAGACATGATACTAAACGGAGTATGACTTGTAAATCACCAAACCATAACGCAGTTTGAGGATATTGCTTCATTAGGAATTTTTAATTTACCTCATCAACTTTTTTTAGCCGTGTCACTAATTTAACTTACTACTAACTTTAAATATCAAGAAGTGATTCACCTGAAAATATATAACAGTTACATAAACACTTAAGTAATTTATACGATCGGTTCGTTAAATATAAATAAAAGAAAGTGTTTTAATCATCCGACATTGACAAAGTTGATTAGTAAATCAATGACCGCGAATACGAGAAATGATGATTACATAAAGACGTTTTCATTAATTCCAATTGGATTCATCAATTCCATTCAGTGAATCATCATCATCCAGGAGCTCTCATAGAAAAGGACATATATAATAATAATTTCTGAGTACCTAATTAGTTATAATAAATTGTAACATAATTTGCTACGCCTTTTATAATTTTACCACCTGTAACTCATCACGATGAGCAATAAATGATTTAAAATAAAAAAAAATTAACATATATACACAAATACATACATAGGTTATGCTTAAATATGTGATGTGTCTAAGCGAAACATGGAAAGCGAGAACAAGACTACAGCGCTGTTAACAAATCAGATTCCCTTATCTATCTAATCGTTCCAAATTTAAAAAAATAAACGATTCGAACATTTCAATCAGCCGAGCTGTCAAGATGACAGGTCGCGCGCAGACAGCGCGGCGCGCGCGCAACCAAGCGAGACGAGAGACCGGCGGCTCTCCGGCCATTCATACTGATCAATGACACCGGCCGAGGAACCGGTGAGGGTTCCCCGTTTGAAAGGTTAATTAGGAAGCTAGTTGGTTTACCGTTTGTTAAAAAAAATGACGAAATGAAGATGATTCATTTGATAGATATGTTTGTAAACGTAAAACAAAACAACTTACCCAATTTGAGTTATACAATAATATTATTGCTATTGGATACACATAGATGAAGGCAATTTTTCAATTTTAATTGGTCAAAAATGAGTGATTTTAAAATTGATTTTATTTATTAAATAAAATTTACTCTTAAAGAAAATTTACCTACAGATTTTTGTCTAAAACTTTCAAAAAATTACGGATTTTACACATGTAATACGTATATATGTTACCGGAAATGTATGTAATCCGTCATTGTATACAATTCCTAGGAAATGTATGTAATTCCTAAAATCGCACGGAAATGTGTGAAATAAATTACACATTACACATTTCCTAGGAAATCTATACATTTCCTAAATAGCAATCGGAAATGTAAAAAAATTAAGATATTAGTGGGTACGCGACAGCGGGACGAGGGGAAATTGCCTCTTATTGGTGTAGTTTGGACTAAATCCGATGATGAACTCTATGGGATTGGTACCAAGAACGGTATCTTAAAACAATTATATACTCGATCTCAGAATAATAAGTGTAAAAAGGTCTTCTTGATGCAAACGATTTACCGAGTACCGAGATTGCACTACGGTCAGTTGCCAACTTGTAATACATTGGAACCGGTCAGGGATTTAAGAAGAGACTCTACATTAAAGAATCTGTTCAAAATACCAGTCAACAGGGGCAAAATGTAGATTTATTATTCGTGTATTTGTTTACAAGAAAGTCTTTCCTGCTTTTACAATCAAAAATTGTAATTAAAAGCACATAGTTTACACACCAGCCTAGAAATAGAGACAACTTGAACGACTCGTAATTATTTTTTTTACTTTTACGTGCACCAATAATATGGTGCTTAATAGTGTTTTTAAACTTTATTTATATTATACTTTATAGTATTTGCTCACAGCATTAAAATACCTTTCTAACCAGTCCAAATAGGGCTATGATACGATCATCCATCAAAATCCAGTTCATATCATCAAATCGTCATCAAAATCACAAACGACTGTAAATTTTCATAACCCTCCGATCTCGAAGATGTTTAAATTTGTTTTCTTAGATTTGATAACATAGTTACATTAATATAGGTCAACCTAATGAAAGCGGGATTTTTATTATTAAAAAAGTATTTTACTAATACAAAGCACTCACTTTACACTTTTCCTAATACGATATAGGAATTTTATACAATTCCGAGGAAATGTACACATTTCCTAGGATATCTATGCATTGAATAGTTTTTCAAACAACATTTTATACATTTCCTAAGTAGTATAGGAATTGTACACATTTCCTAGGAATTGTATACAATTCCTTGATTTCATACATTTCCGGTAACATATATACTACTACGTATATTATCCATATACATAGGTTTTGTTATAGTAAATTAATAATTATAAGCAGTGAAAATAAGCCTGTAGAGCATTTCCTCTTAAAAATTAAGAAACACTAAGTAAACTGTTCTGATGCAGTTGTCATTGACTGTTTTAATCCCAGACAAAAGTTAAATCAAAATAAGAATAGTTTTATTAAATCCACTGCTATGACAACCTCACCGAACGAAATACCTAACCATATAAAAAACAGATGCACTCTCTTTGACAGTCTAGGGGTGAGAGCTATCCGCTCCCCCGCAAGTCCGGACATGACAGGCTACTTCAAGCTATCATCTTAGCCAGTTAAGAAAATGTTCTAAGAGCACCTACATCCTACATCCTACCTGACCGGAGAGAGGTCAGACAAAGGGCCAACAAGTTACATGATATCTGAGACATCTTCTGCCGATGCTGGTAGCATATCTGCTCGTCTACCCGTGTGGCACCTAATTGATCACATTACGTGGTAGACAAGATCGCGAAGCTTGAAGCTTGCTCTTGCGCACGCAACACGCAAGCGATATCTGACATGCGCGAATACCTGACAGCTAACAAGATAGTTACGATTCTGTGGTAAAACATTGTCTACCTAATTGATACTTAGGTATACGCACATATAGTTAATTGTGTGAACGTGTGGTGAATTAGCTGATTGATTGAAAATAATACTGACAGTTTGATGCCCATGCTCACGACATAATATGGTGGGTACAATGTCTAAAATTTCTAGTCAGCTGTTAACTATACAAACGTTATAACGTAACACTTGCATTAATTGGTATTTGAGAGTTTTCTAAAATATATTACGGATCGCGATACATCCATTGGATTCTGTACGAGAATATCGTATGCTTCTTCTTTCTAATTGAATAACAAAGACGCATTGGAGAAAATTTGCAACAATAGACCTAATCACCCACTCATCTATCAATTAATATGTATAAACTTCTTTACGGATTGCTTATACATCCTCCATCATCATCATCGATCAAATTCACCATAACATACCCTCCAAGAACATTAGCAACGGTCGACTTAACCCTCCACTGTTAATTGAATATGTACAAACGGAGATCCCAACGAACCCTTGTCCCGGTGGGCGCTGACGGCCGTTCCCATCGCTCCCGGAAGCTTGAGCGCGCAAATAATTTTCCGCATCCGTGCGCGAGCGCATAACTGTGCAGTAATGGCGGCCGCCGGCGACGCCGCATCTCGCGCGGATCTGCCCGCTTTATGAGAATCTGTTTTAGTGTTGCCAGATGCGAATGCGAGGCGGATGATAGTGCTGGATCTAATTGCAAACTTTGGAATGACGACGTTTTACTGTGTTGGGCAAAAGGAAACATTGCAACTGTTATCATCAATCTTGAAACTAAAGCAATGTTATACTGAAGAGGTATTGAGCTTCATAGATTAATAGTCGTGCCCGTGACCACGAGCGATGTAGTGCTCGAAAAGTCGGACCTCTAAATAATATGTTAAACAATACACGCGAGTAATACGTAAAATAATTATTTCAAATGTGCAGTGTTCGGGCAAATAATATAAAACTATGAATAAAATAACCAAATAACCATACTAGTTTATTAGAGCGTGTTTTTTTTACCTATTTTTTATTGCACTCCGAAGGCACAAAAGGTCTTAAAACTAAGAGATCTACAGTTAGGGAAATACACGAAGAAAACTAACATTGAGTCGTTAATACGTGCCGAACCTTCCTAACAATTAGGAGGTCAAAGGCTTTGCAAAGATTAAGTGTAAATATAGGAAATATGTATTAGGCAAATGATACCTTAATGTATTTCCTATCTTATTTACTTTCGCTTGATCAATCAGTTCCTCTTTGATAATGACATTGGTGCAATCCAACTTAGTGTCGATTAGTAGCCGAGAGCAATAACCTACTGTGACTTTGAAGATTCTCTTAATGAGGTCGGAGCAAAGTACCGGTCACAAGTCTTGTTAATTTCTATGAACAGAAGCCAAGTGTGGAAGCAGATTACAGCGCAGGTTCGTGGACATATTCATAGATCTGATTTTTTTTAAAAGCTCTGACAAAAGTTTTAAAGTTTTACACGCTTTTCTAGCAACGACACACCGCCGACTTCCTGATTGGTATAGTTATATTGATATATTCAGTCAAGCAAAAATTAGGTGCTACTTATAAAAAAGATGCTCTTGAAGAATTTATTCATGTGACGACAGTAGTTTTCGAGGCCCTTCACTAGACACGTGAACGAATAGTCTAATTTTCCCGCATCGTGTGAATAAGTGGACTCTAATCTGGTAACCCTAATCTGTTATGCTCATTCGGCACAGTGAGCACCAACTGAGTCTAGCAATTGTCAGTGAGGCAACTTCATTGTTACCATGAAATGCTTGACCTCAGATAAATCAGTTAAATTCTTCTCTAAGAGGTCATGTTTGTCAATATAAATGAAACAAATTCCAAAGTCTTAATATATAAATTAAATAAATTATTTATATTATATGCTAACAATGATGTTAGCTGTTTTTAGGGTTCCGTAGCCAAAATGGCAAAAACGGAACCCTTATAGTTTCGTCATGTCCGTCTGTCCGTCTGTCCGTCTGTCCGTCTGTCCGTCTGTCACAGCCGATTTACTCGGAAACTATAAGTACCACAGTGATGAAATTTGATGGGAATATGTGTTGTATGAACCGCTACAAAAATATGACACTAAATAGTAAAAAAAAGAATTGGGGGTGGGGCCCCCCATACATGTAACTGAGGGATGAAATTTTTTTTTTCGATGTACATACCCGTGTGGGGTATCAATGGAAAGGTCTTTTAAAATAATATAAAGTTTTCTAAAAAACATTTTTCTTAAAGTGAACGGTTTTTGAGATATCAGCTCTCAAAGTCGTAAAAAGTATGTCCCCCCCCCTCTATTTTTATAACTACGGGGTATAAAATTCTAAAAAAAATAGAGGTGATGCATGCTAATTAACTCTTTCAACGATTTTTGGTTTGATCAAAGTATCTCTTATAGTTTTTGAGATAGGTTGATTTAACTGTAATTTTTTGTTAAGTTATTGTGCTTACACTGAAAACGATGGCTGAACCTTATAAGATAGATCTGACATAATAAGTTTATTATATTTGCTGCTACGGAACCCTTTGTGCGCGAGCCCGACTCGCACTTGGCCGGTTTTTTAATTTTAATAGGCAAATAAAAGGTTTTGCCAGTCAACATAAACTTATTATCTATAAACTTATTTGTGTCAAAAAACACAAAGTGGTCGCTATGACTATGGGATAAATTATATAATTAAAAATGTTTTGTAAGTGACATTAAAAGAAAAACATGAGATGGAGTTTGATCCAATTAAATTTAAATAGGTTGCTCTATTGACACTCAACAGCTTAAATATTACTATTTTTCATCTCACTGACAACACATGAAACATACAAAGTTTATAAAACCAATTTTGATGATCTCTAATATGTGCCACTCATCAACTTGGCGTTAATACGTTTATATTACTACTTATTCCTATTTTCATCAGCTCATTACTGTTATATCTCTACCTATACTGTGTCCTCGGTCAGCCGTTTAGCCTAACGTGAGAAGGGCCTAACGCATAATAACAACAGCTGAGAGCGTTCCAGTTTCAGCCGATAATATCTGGCGGAGGTTTTGAACGAGAGATAATTATCTATCTGTCATACTTACGCTTCAGAGTAGAAAATTGAAATATGTATTATTTACCATTGAAAAAGGATCTGAATAAGACATACATATTAATGTTTATTTTCATAAATAATTGTTTCACACCGATCTCACTAACTAGAAAATGGCAGAATGTATCCCAGGTTTCATTTAAGACGTACCTGAACGTCTAACTAAAACAGTCAACCAGATTTGTTTAGATGGCATCATCTCTTGGCTACAATATTCTTCTCAAGATTTCATTATCAAACTTTTTCAAAACAATTATGAACTGCACAATAACTAATTGCTTTCACAAGAATCACTAACTCGATCGCAGTAAACAAACTCTATATTTTGTCTTCCGCCCCCCACGTCAAAACTCTACAAATTACTAGACCCCCCATCAAATTCCACCACCGAACTATCATTTACTAACTGTTATCTTCATCCAACCCGTTCTAACCAGAAACTACCTAACGTCGAATCACCCTCGTTATAAAATGGTGGACCCGTGTAATACTATCCGGTCATTACAGCATGGTGGGATGACGCCGCACAATTATCGTTTATGATTTACTGAGCCGTCCCGGAATGCCATAAATAAGGATTAATGGAGGCTATCGGGGGCTCTGTAATTTATAGGGAGCCGATGAGTCACCAGACCTGGAGCGGCCTAGGGCTTAATAGATTGTGGGACGCGTTTTACGCGATTCAAGTATTCTCGCGCGGTGGACATACAATGTTTTTACGCAGTATTCGAACTGTTTTGCTTAATAGTACACTTGATTTTACTTGTTGTTCGTCAGTATTGTATCATTAGAAAGGGAGGAATGACATATGAGCTAAATGAATCAAATAATTATGTTAAACCAAATCGAACTGTCTAAAAACAAAATGTGTTAATTAAGGAACCTTTAATTAGTAACTTGATTGTAGTATGTTTGATGTAAGTACCTAAATATTTATTTGCTAACTTTTTCAAGTTGTCAAAATACAAGCCCTTGACCCCGTGTCCCCGTCCCCGTTTTTTAACTAAGTAAGTGCTTATTTATTACAGAATTAAACACAATCTCATTGATATTTTCAGGTTGATTGTAACGACATCACTTAACATACAGATGCCTTTGTACATATCTCACGCTAGAATCTTAAACAGCGCAGATAGTATCAGACAATGCAATTATTCTAACAAGTGCATGAGTATATCCTACTGAGAAAATTTGTTTTGGTCCGATGTCAATTGCGGCTTTATGCAATTCTGTACTTTCCTCAAAACTATTATGCTCTTCAATCAGTCCATATAGAATCCGCTGGCCGAGCGCATCTCACGTCGATTACCATAAAGAAAGTGGGTGGCGAGCGCAAGCGCAGATATATTATGCACTCTTGGCTTGCACCAGGGGTGCCACGGAATTTGACAATGCTGCAAAACAAATCTACCTATTCTATCTGTCTTCCCATCGGATGTTACAAGTTCGTCAACCCTGCAATACGTTGAAATTCTTAATGTTATACTCGTAAATGCAGAAGCAACATTGTCTGTCTATCGCACTGTCAGGCAAGACCTACCGAAATGGACTTAAATGAAATTTAGTACCAAAATAGAGTTAGAGACCGACAAAATTGTTGAAATTGACTGCGCTATGAAGAGGTGATGTTATCTTCCTCGAAATTGCTCTCCAGGCTTTCCCGGAAAAGTATGGCCTTTTTCATGGGAAACCCGCATAGCTGCATAGCCTAAGCCCACCACTATTAACACAAACTTCACACTACTCTGTAATGCATCAAGACCCATTTCATCATCTTGCATCGCTGCTAGCCCTACCCCGGCACGCGTTGAGGACACCAGATGACTGGGAATCGTACATTTACGTACATTTTCTCCGGCCTTCATAGCTGTCAATAACGGCTACAATAATACGCGCCTAGTCCAGGTGAGAGGTGAGAGGCGGGAGCGGGAGGTGAAATTAAAGTGTTATTGTAACATTATGTAGTCCCCTTTAAGCATTTCACAGATAGGTACTCAAAAGTGATTGACAATTTATACATACACCAATAACTTCAGAAGAAATGAGTGAAATATTTATAACAGATTCTAAAATACATACGCTAGGTATAAGCAACATTCAGAACTTATATAAGAGGCCAAAAGTTAAGATTTTACAGTAATTTGTTCACCTTATGGTTAAATAAGTAGTCATTTTAATGCCATTCTGAAAGATTTTTGTAGAATTTGAGGCCAAAATTAACGCGATGGCGGATTCCGACTTAGTATGAATTGGGTTTTTAAAAATATGCTATCACTTATTTTCCAGCGTCCTACCCATATGTCCGCTTCTTCTTCCGCCTGTCGCCGCACCCTGCGCTCCTCCTTAACAGAGCTTTCATACGCCGCCATTTTCCCCTCCCAATCGCGATTGCTTTAGCAGCGCCTCGAGAGGCTCATTAATCGGCCGCTTGATGCATCGCTAGTGAGGGAAAAGTGCATCTAATCTAATGCACTCCGTTGTGCCGATTGACACCGGACATCTGAAGTTTGATCAATGGCATTCGTGATAGCAACCACTTTGTTGTGTGTTGAAATACTTGGTGTACCTTATTGCTGTTCTGATGCCGATCTTAATGTATTAAATACGTTGTCAAACAGGGTGATTTCTTGTTTATATCCTTTGGATATCTGTTTGAGGATAATTGATGGATGCTGTCTACAAATTCGCCCTATTTCATTAGATAAACAAAATAAGTAATAGCGACATCAAGCAAAATACAATTGACTATTGCTAGTTTAGACCAACCAACACTTACTACCTACTTCTATCTTCTTCTATATGGCTTATGTGGTGGCCATCGGTGGTGGCTATCATCAGGTGATTGTTACTAAAGAAAAATACATAGTGTAAACGAGTTCACATCATAAATCAGCTCTTAATAGTCTATTTCATTGTTAATGATTCCTGTATATAATCTACCCCGGAACCTCTTTCTTATCCGGGTACTGCCTACCTAAATTACTTCTATCGAGGTTATACCAATTCCAATGTTTCTGAGATCGTAATGATCTCTTTAGGAATCGACTGGACCTTGATTTATTGCTAACTACCTCTTAATACTCTTTGATGTATTATTATTATGGGCGTGACTATACACGCATTGTACATTACATTCCAGATTACAAAAACCTACCATTGATATGCTTTATCAATGTACCAGTCGTTATGTATTTATCATTCTGTTGGTTGTCAATTTATAAGTGCCATGATTTCAACTTGCTAAGCTGTCATGTGGACATTCAATGAACAATTCGTGACAGAAATTCTATCAGTACATTGGTTGTGAAACTTTAAATTGACTTGCTTTATATTATGATAAATGGAATCCTAAAATTGTTTATTGATAATTTTCACCAAATTTACCTTATAAATGTGCACCATAAGTACTTATTCATAATTTTATAGATATCCAGTAATGGTTTAAAGAAATCAGCTGCCAATCGACCTCTTTAACTCCCATCAAAAGCGTACTGCATACCCCGTACCTATTTTTGCAAGCATTTCGGAATCACTTTAAAAAGGTCGCATTCTCGAAAAGGTTGGAGACCAGTGTTCTAACGACTAACGCTACTGAACAATGAGATCATTAAGATCCTTGGGGATAAGATACCGCGCATGCGTGCGACGGGTGCGACCCTGCGCCTGAGACTGCTCTTGCGCCGAGATCGGTCGATAGATGTCGCCTGGCGCTAGGGAAGATGGCATTTTGCTACATGCTTTGCCGGTCGCACTTGTAAAAATTGTTGTTCTAATAAGAAACATTAAAAAAGTAATCTGCAAGTTCGGTAGTTATGAATAGTTGGCTCCGTCCTGGATTGTTCCACCTGAGGAATTCGATAACATACGTCTTGATAAGGTTTGACACCGGCTACTTTTCAGTCGATTAAATTTAGGGTTTATCAAGATTCTGACATAAATGATGTTAAATCCAATCATGGACATGATTCCCCTAAATTACACGAATTATAACGATTTCGTACCATATAACCAGTACCACCCGGGCTCTTCAGGCGGGGCGTGAAACGGCATTTAAGCAGGCCTTCAGGGTGAGTGCGACAGGCTCAATACGATCTATTGTGCCTGTCGACCTCATATTTGGATCTCACTACCGCTTACCATCAGGTGGAGTGAGGTCATCTTGTTAGCCTTTTTATAAAAAAAAAAAAAAAAAAAAAATATAAAAACGATTTCAAAAAATAAAACACTAAAATAATTATCAAAAGCGATAATTATTTTTGCTTGATATAGGATTGTTGGAACATAATCCTTTATCAAGGTAGAAGATATAGGATTATGTACCAACAATCCTATATCCCTCCTAATGGACCATATCAGTAGTTACCACAGTAGTATCTCCCGCCGCCAGAGGTCGCCAGTCAAGGGCGGCGCTTGCGCCACGCGTGTAAACACCGCGTATGTTGCTAAACGACGTAATTGAGTGTGTATTGTAGTCGTGACCTATTGTTTATCGGTTGACGGATTAACTCAGGGGTACACTTGACGATAAGGCTAGCTACTAATTCATTACTCAGCTAGATGACAGTTTTCATTTTATTTTACCTGGATTAGTCAAATGATTGACTTCCTCAATTTTAATTGGTTTTACATCTCAATATTTGAGTTAGGTCAAATTCTTAGTTTTATTTTACTTATGTAGGGATGCAAATGATAAAAGTTATTTATAAGTAAACCTCAGCCAGCCCTTGGGTACGATGCCTGTGGATAGCGATCTGGGATGTACTTTTTATTTGTAGGAATTAATTTATTTAGTTAGGTGTTATTTTTATAATATGTAATATCTTTACCCACCAAATAAGCAATAAAGTACATTTTCTTATGACTTGAAAAACAATTTCAACTTCAAAAATCATCATGCCTGTTGTCTGAAATGCATGTAGTTGTCACCTATAATTAAGTTTACGTTTATCTAAATGTTCATCTTGGTCATGTTACTTATATCAGATTGTTAATGTAATCTTGTTGGTGATCTTAAATAAATAAATAAAATAAATCTTCTAATACAATAGTATTGGATAATACATCGTAAAACAAAAACAATTTCTCTCAGCCCATCCTCTTACATCCCACGTAACAAAGTGAGTAAGTAACATGCACCACACATCACCTTGACCCCAGCCTTGGCCGCGGTTCATTGTCCCAAAAACTGCCTTACAAAATATTGGTAGTTATTTTTAATGTCTCATTAGGTGCGCGCGCGCACGCCCGCTTTCCTTTCACATAAATCTCCAAATACCATTAGAAGTATAAATTACTTAGTGTTCCGACAAACCTCACACGGAGATGTTTTGATGTTGTTCACTTTAAGGATAATAACTATATTTTTTGTGTGTAATTTATAGCTATCTATTTTGTTTCTCGGAATAAAACAGACTGACTGGCTAAACAGTATGGCTTCTAAATATTAGTCTTTATGGGTCTACACGCGATATTAGGAGTAGCAAATACATAGTAACTTAGTGCCCGACGCGACGTTTCGACTGGGTTACACCTTTTCAATTATGGTCGCGCGCGAACTGACTGGTATGGCTTCAGTAAATTTCAGATCTTATATGACTATAACTTATGAAAGTAAATAAAAATACTACATAAACACATTTACTATCTATTTTACTAACTAACGGTACATGTTACAATCAAATAAAATTGATTGCATATAAACAATACTTTTTTTTCAATTATGAAGTAAATAAATTTAATCGTTACAACTGTTATGTAAATGTTCTAGATTTCTATTCAATTTCGAACTTGCTGGGCTAGATGTGTTCCGGTCTGAAAATTATTAACTACTTATTTAGTTATGAGTATTGACGTGGTCTCTGATACGGTACGTGTACATTTGGTTGTTACTTATTGGATACTTTTGTTAAAAGCAAACTTTCCAAGATAACCACTTGTAGATTGAGTGACTTGTAGATAAAGTAATAGCGTTATTTTAATGTTACTTCTGTCCGAATTCTGTTTATGTTTTGTTTTACGCATCAAATCAATTTTGTATTAGGAGTAGCAAATACATAGCTACTTACTGCCCGACGTTTCGACTGGGTTACGCCAATCATGGTCGCGAGCGAACTGTCGCCGCCCGCCTTCGTCTGCCACAGCGGTTGTGAATTTAAATCCATCCCCGAACCAGCACTAATGCCGTATTTTGTACAGCTACTTACATTTATTCGACACCGAACAATTTGTCTGCTGTCGAATAATCCTGGTATGATTAAATACTTTTGCAAGTTTAGAACTAGTATGGTTTATATAACGTATCAAATGAAGAAAGTACGTATTTATTATTCCCCTTTTTGTGTTCTACTTTCTGGTGCTCTAACTTCCGCACAAAAACTACTGACATCTCATTTCATATATCATGTATTATTTATACCTTAACTTTATAGCCTCGTCCCTCTTAATAAATACTGACAACAAACTATTTCATAAATCAAACATTATTCGATTTCTAATCAATACAAAAAAGTGGGAAATATAATAAATAACGCTATCAAGCACAGCATCTCGTAACAAAAAAAAACGATTTTAAACGATAGAAACTTTAACTTGAATGTTAAAGTGAAAATGTTTATGGGTGACCCTTGGTCCGTTAATAGCCGTCTAATATGTAGGATCCCAGCGTGTATTAAAATTAATTTTAATGGAGGGAGTTAAGCCGGCAGTCACCGCACCCGAATGTTATTTATTGATAGTAATACCATGATTGCTGTGTCAATGTTTGTAGGCTCTTTTTCCAAAACGTGGTTAAATGTTTTTTTTTCGAATGATGTTGTTGATTTCTAGCACAGACTTCTTGTTATAATTGATTGTAAGTGGATTAGGTTTATGTTTATTCAAAACAGGCACGATGAAAGGTTACTTTTAGTACAACAACAATAATATAGTACAACTAAATAAATTTTAGTAGGTTAATGTACAGTCGCCGTCAGATATATCGTAGCAGACAAGGTGACCAAATACATCTGAACAATTTAAAATGTCAATAACTTCGATACACTACAAGTAACCATAAATATCTGAACATTCAGTACTTCAATAAGATCTGAGCAGATGCTTGTCATTAACTTCTAAACATACAACTTGCCAATAATATCTGAACACTCATCACGTCAAGTGTCAATCTGAGCACTTGAGGAAACATTGAAGTTGGAAGTGCCTTTACTATAAATACTACACATTTAAATAGGAACTCTTTGATAATTTATGTAATAAAATTATTCTGACAGTTTTGAAATGTCTATTGTTATCACAGTCGAGTGTGAATCTGGGTGGGAGTGTAAGTGTGTGCATGTGTGTGTGCTAGTTAAAATTAGTAAAACTCATTAAATTTAAGATTTAGTCGTATGATTTTTATTAATCAAATCACAGTAATCTGAAGTGTGTCAATGCAAATCCTGCAATAAATCGACGAATGAATTCAACAAAATATAGGGAACGTCTTGAAGATACTTTCCTTTCAACTGCTAAAGTATTTTATTTATCCAGATGAAGACGTTCGTTCAAGATAATCAAGATAATACAGTGCATAACGCTCGTACTGTTCAAACATACATTGATGAACAGAGAGAGCTTAGGTACTTTAATCAAAATACCGCCAAAAAGTCCAGACCTCAATCCTATCGAGAACTTGTCGGTTAAAACGGTGCAAGAGTGGAATAGGAATCAATGTCGATCAGTAGAAGCATTAAGAAGACATGCAAATAGTGTCTGGGAATCCTTCAGAGGACGCAACCTCTGTGAGAAGATTGTTGGTTCACGATTACAGGACATATTAAATGCAGAAGGAGGTTACACAAATACTAAACCTATTTGATTTATGATGTTTTTAAAAAAATATATAGTAAAATTATAAATACTATAAATAACTAAAATCTGTTTTCTTTTCTAATAGTGACTTCCGCCGTCTTGGCCCCCAAAAACATAATTAACAACACCCATGTCGATTATTTCGAACGAAGTCGACTGGTCAACTGGCTCGATGGCGCATTTAGTAGTGACCCTATCCTATGCGCCTACAGACGTGGGTTCAATCCCAACCCAGGACAAACATTTATGTGATGAACATTTGTGTTTGTTCTGTGCCTGGGTGTAAATATTAAAGTATATATTTGTGATACCACTGTACTGTTGATTCTGATATCCGTAACACAAGTGCCTTACCACGGAGTTAGAAAGAAAGAAAAACATTTATTAATCACATACATTTACATTGTTTAACAAACACACATACAGTAGATGTGATCAACAGGTTCTGCCTCAGCATGTGCTGCAGCGGCTGCTAGGACGTTACAGCGCTGATATTCTGGCAGAGTTAGATCAATGTATGTGATGTTGTCAGATATTATTAAGTTTTTTGTTAAAGAAATATCGTAAAAACTAAATTTTTTTTAAATATTAGGCTTATTGTTTAGTTTATTCTACTAGAGTGGTAGACAGAAAAAAAGTGTTTAGCAAAAGAATTAATAAATGCTTTGACTTTGAATTAGCTTAGTATTTGCTAAAGATAAAGATATTTTTATTTTAAACGGACTTTATATTTTTTTACAAATACATTATATAGTCTGCGGTGACCCTAATAGTTATTCCAATGCGAAAACACAAAGATTTACATCAATCATTCTTCTGAGACAAAAATCATTATAAATTATTACAGATGCTAAACTTTATTAAATTGATTTCTCAAACGATTGGCAACCTCGCATTCGTACTTCCAAGTCAGTGATTTGACATAATGATTTAAAAAAACAATGAGTTTATCTGCATAGATACACTTGACGTGATGAGTGTTCAGATATTATTGGCAAGTTGTATGTTTAGAAGTTAATGACAAGCATCTGCTCAGATCTTATTGAAGTACTGAATGTTCAGATATTTATGGTTACTTGTAGTGTATCGAAGTTATTGACATTTTAAATTGTTCAGATGTATTTGGTCACCTTGTCTGCTACGATATATCTGACGGCGACTGTACAGTCTTATTTAAATACCTACTTGCTTGGCTAAACCATAACCGGAACATCAGTTTACGGGGAAACAAACGGTTCCTTTCCCTTTAATGTTAGAAGTTTGCCTGTAGGTGTAAAAATTCATAAATGTTTTGTTTTATTTGCGGTTTTTTGATGAATTGTATTAAATTGTATTCTTTATATTAATAAAAAATAATACTGATGGTAAGCGATAGCTAAGTTCACTTATAATATCGACAGGCACAGTAGACCTTATTGAGTCTGCCCTATTCATTCTGATGGTTTACACGAACCGGCTGAATAGCCTGGGATTTTAGGAGGGAGGGAAAACATGAGCTCTTCATACATTACCTAACCTGCTATTCCTCTCGTTTCCAGATGCTAGGCGTGGCGTAGCGGGCCATGGGCCAGGCGGGCAGCCAGCCCGCGCCGGCGCCGCCGCAGCGCGCGCGCCGCGCCCACACGCTGCCGCACGAGCCGCCCAGACACGCGCCCAAGGTACCACAGCTTTACTCATTGTCTAGATTTATCAACACTTATTCATTTTGGACACGTTGTAAGGAAAAAATTGTAAACAAAAAAAAAACCGCCTTCAAAAACCCGACTCACTAAAAATTACAAAATAATATAATACGAACATTAATCTGGGTATGAATTTGATATGTTGTTGAAGGCGGTGCCGTTTATATTTCATGCAGTTTTCCTCAAAAATTTAATTGGCACCGCCTTCAACAACATATCAAATTCGTACCCAGATTAATGTTCGTATAATATTATTTTGTAATTTTTAGTGAGTCGGGTTTTTGAAGGCGGTTTTTTTTTGTTTACAATTTTTTTTCATCCTTTTTAGTGTTACATTTTTAGCACCCTATTAGTTCAGCTCACCTATAATTCTACTGATATTATAACTAGTAGTCTTAATATGTATACAGTATTGAAAGAATTATCCTTTTACTCCAAACAATTAAGGAGTTGACCTTCCATCATCAGCTCAACATTATAACATTATGATTACAAGAAGCAATGCCAATATAACTTCAGAAAATATGTGAAACGTGCTACATGTGCCTATAAAATTTAAGGGTTGCCCTCGATTTCTCCTGGATCCCATAATCAGATCCTAGATTGGACCCTATTAGTTCAGCTCACCTATAATTCTAGTGGTATTATAACTAGTAGTATTAATATGTACACAGATTTGAAAGAATTATCCCTTTACTCCCAACTATTAAGGAGTTGACCTTCCATCATCAGCTCAGCATCATAACATTATGATTGCCAGAAGCAAATGCCAATATAACTTCAGAAAATATATAAAACGCGGTACATGTGCCTATAAAATTTGAGGGTTGCCCTCGATTTCTCCTGGATCCCATCATCAGATCCTAGACTGGTCAACCTAATAGTTTAGCTCACCTGTAATGCTACTGATATTATAACTAGTAGTCTTAATATGTATTCAGTATTGAAATAATTATTCTTTTACTCATAACTATTAAGGAGTTGACCTTCCATCATCAGCTCAGCATCGAAAGATTATGATAGCCAGAAGCAAATGCCAATATGACTTCAGATAATATGCAAAACGCGGTACATGTCCCTACAAAATTTGAAGGATGCCCTCGATTTCTCCTGGATCCCATCATCAGATCCGAGACTGGTGAAAATGGGACCACCTCGGAAGTGAACTCTATCCAACCAAAAAAAAATTTTTGAAATCCGTCTATAATTGACGAAAATATCGGTGAACATACATAAAAAAATATTATACATACAGACGAATTGAGAACCTCCTCCTTTTTTTGAAGTCGGTTAAAAACGACGAAAATCTGGAGAGACTCATCATAGTCGGCAATGCAGAGAGCAAACGTTCTCGAGGAAGATCACCAACACGATGGACAGACCAGATCAAAGAATCCTCTACCACCACTAGGTTCCACCAACGATGGAGAGTTACCAGTTTCGAGTCCGGGAACGAGAAAAAATTCTGTAAGTTACTCAGCCCGGAGTCAGGAAGTTTGCGGGTGCACGACCGTACCTCGGAAAGCAGGTTAAGCCGGTGGTCCTGCGCCCGATCTCTCATTGGTCCTGTTGGATTGCCGTCACATCGATCTAGGAGAGTAAGGGAACAGAGGATGCACTTGTGTTTGCGCGCACCCTTGTGCACTATAATAATATGTCCTGCGTAGTCAGAAGATTGGCCAAGATGACCGAAATAGATGTTGCCTTATTTGCTATACTTCTAACAGACCTTTAGGACCATATACTGCGTTATTAAACTCATGTTTAACCTATGCACCTGTGACTTCCAGGTGCTCCCCTCGCTGACGGAGTCCCCGCGCCTGCGCAGCACCGACAACGGCGCCATCTTGCACTCTGGCGGCACCATCAGCGGCCGGCGCCCCGCCCCCGATGCGGCCAGGGTGCCTCATGGACACGTGGTAAGTCATCATCATCATCATCATCTTCAGCCCATATACGCCTACCCTAAACTAGGGCGATCAAGCCTTAGTCAACGTGGTCAGTGGGGCTACCATGAGTTTAAAACTTACGCGCTCGATATCGCCTACGTAAATATGTCTATGAAAAACTTGTACAGCGCCGCCTGGTGGTTACGCGAAGAACTACAATCGGCCATATGAAAAAAAACTACTCGATAGGTTTTTAACGTACGTAAGTTTACGATAGCCAAATCATGGTAGGCCCTCAGTACCACACTACTACTAGTAGTACTATACTATAAGTAGTATGTAAGTACTATGAGCAAAGAGCGTCGTGATTATACTGCTTTTAGTACTTGGACCAGTGGTAAAGTGCAGTAGTATCACGACCATATCCTATCTCAGTTTTCACTGTAATGTAACACACGAATTCTTTGGAAACTTTGGATACTCCTGGAATTTCAATACATCTTTGATAGTCGTCATAACATCGTACTGTATAATCTACTATTATCTGATAAAATTAACGACGAGAGACGACGATTGCTTTTAAATTTTATCATAATTGATCTTTCTAGTCTGATTTCACACTTTTATTTTTTTAGTTTTGATTTTGAAAATACATTTATGAAAGAAATAAATGAGTGAATAAGTTTTACTTGTTGGTTTAAAAGCTCCCGACTCTGAACTATATTCCTATTTTCGTTTCTGTTTCAGCATTCCAATATTATGTACCGGTCTCGGTCGGCCGGCGCCTCCGGAGAGCCAAGCGACCAACGTGCTAGGGAGAGAGATCCTTTGCACAGGTCTCACACTAACCTCGACCTTAGGCATAATGACAGTAAGTTTATATTCCTATCACACATTATTCTCTTTTCTACTGTGACATACTCAAAACAAAGGAATTTTGACTTTAACTTTGACACATGTTTTTTTTTATTTCAAAGAAGTTCTGTTGACCAAATGTTTTTGCTTTTTTCTTTTTCAGACAGTAGTTTAAACAAAAGGTTCGGTTCGGAACCGGATTTGAGGATTGAGGAAGAACAGCAAAAGCCCAAATGTAACAAACATTTCCGCAAAAAGTATCGGGCGCCGCCACCTCCTACTAATGATGTAAGTACACACTGATATTAATTATTATAAGGATATTAAATGTATCAAATTCTTCTGCTTGCTACGATAGATCTTTGTGAAGTATTAAATCAATTGTGTAACTTTTCAATTGTCTTTTTCAGAATTGCGAGGGTTCATCGCCAGATTCCAGCGAAGGGAACGCGAGAGCAGAACCCCAAAGGAAACTGAGGCTTTTCAAAACAAGAAATGAAACCAAAAAGCTGAACGGTCATGTAGATACCAAATTACCGACCTTCAGGCCTAGTAATACAGAATACAGATCGTTAGACTATAATGAAAACCAAACATTCGAGAGAAGATACAGATCACCGTGCAAAGACAAGGAGCAGCATTTGAAGTACCCTGACAATAAGGACATGGTGCAGACGACGGCGTCTCTGAAAAGGGAGGAACGAGTTATCCAAACGAAACATGATTACAAGAAAACGAGGACGGACAGAGTGAGCGGGTGTAGAGCGAAAACATCCAAGACCAACGAGCAGAGCGAGGCGTGGAAGACGCCGCTACTGAACAGAAACTTCAGATACTCCGAGAGGTTCAAGAGAGAGGACAGCGAGCAACCGTCACTGAGGAGAGAGAAGACCTTCGACAACACGTTACTCGCTAATGATAAACGCACCGAATCTCCCCGAGCCATACATGAGAACAAAATGAAAGCTATAGGCGAACAGCTTAAAGGAAATCTCACCCCGTTAGCAGACACCAGCAAGCCTTTACGAAAATCTCTTCCTTCACTATTAATCAAAAATAATGAAGAAAAAGATGAATTCCAAGCAGAACTGAAAAAGGCAACAAGTAGAATAAGAAACGAATTAGGCAGTAAAGTTAATGTAAGTGAAAACAAAACTAGTCAGAATCAGAAACCGAGCGCATTGAAACCAAACCCAACGAAAACAGTTCAGAGCAAAGTCAAAGAGTCTAGTCTTAAAACGAATGGTAAAGACACGAAAGTAGGGGCAGTTTTGAATAGCAGGAGGCCGTTGGGTCGAGCGAATGAAGTGAAGCAGAAGGCGCCGGTTCCCCAGGTGAATGGGAATGCGAAGGGCGCAGCAGTCAATAAGTTTAAGTTCAACAGCAAAGAGAAGAGTGGCAGGACGATACCGGACCGGGGGCAGGCCTCGGGAAAAGAGTCTACGCCAGAGCATTCGCCGACTCGCAAGAAGGACGCTGTGCCGGCTAAAACTGTGCCTGACAACACGTAAGTAGTTTTCGATTTCACAACCTGCCATGATTAAGATCGATTAACAAACCTAAATATCTGTAAATTTTTACGCTCGTTAGGAACGAAGTCGAGTCGTATCCTAGTTTCAAAATATATTTTGAAATAAAACTAAGTTTACGGATTAAACTCACGTGTATTGTTATTCTAAACATGTTATTTTGAGATTAGACGTTCAAAATAGCTCTTTAAATAATGAGATTTCTTTAACGAGTTTTTAGCATCATTCAAATGCAAAGAAAGTATTATTATTACTGCTTCTTGTGGTGTAAGGGAGGATGAGGTTACCTTGAAGTAAATATTCTTAAAATTGGGTCAAATGGTTTATTAAATATCTTTTTACGGCTGCAAAACGGAAGCAAGTTTTATCAACTTACCATCAAGTGCGCTTCTCTCAATCAAATGGAATAAACTCCACAATCCAATCGTCTTGAAAACTATTGTGACTGATAACTAATAAACAAATCAATGTCTTCCACAGACAAAAACCGGCGCCATCCAAGCAGTTCTACTTTGGCATGATCGAGAGCAAGCAGGCGGAGCCGCGGGAACACTTACGGGACTTCCCCGGCCTGGGCAGCCCCATCATCGAGGAGATCAGCAACTTCCACCTCATCGAGAAGAAGCTACTGGGCTACCAGGACGACGAGGACGCCGAGTTCGAGCGGTTCAACGCCAAGCTGAGGGAGGACTGCAAGGTTAAGAACTGTGAGTAACGTGCAAAAGTATTTCATGAAAATCTATGTGCAGAATAAATTATTTCATTTCATTTTCATTTCATATTTATGTATTTAAACTAGATGTAAATAATTTTGCAGTCCCCATTCATACATCTTTTCGATTCGTTGATGTTTCTACAAAATTTGACTTCATAGGCTTATTTATTTTGATTTTCCCACACGATTAAATCAAGTTAAAAGAAATTTCTTTTTTATTATTATTTTTACTAAGTTACCGTAATATGTTATAATTAATTAAGTGCAATATCAGTATATTCTAGAATATAATACTCAGAATTCTTAATTGGGATAAAATATTACAAACATTATAATCCACAACCATGATATTCAAATAAAAAAAAAAACAAAATCAGACAGTTTTTATTGGCACATAAAAACTGTGGTACAGGTGCTAACGCTCACCTTTGAGGGAGAAGGCCTACATGATTGTTTGTATAATAATAAAAATAATTAAGATTAGACAATAAAGTGAAAATAGGTATTCAGTGATTTATGTAGTTTTTATTAGTAGTTTGTTCCTCTTCGATTCACCATTGTTCTCCAATTCAGTTGTCATTACGTCTTTCTCCTTTTATGGTCCAAGATCCCAGAGCTGCCAGACATCACTTATTTTCTAATGGACAAAATATATTCGATTGAGTAGTGGTGGGGTGTACTATCATCATATGACTACATATAAAAATAAAGCATCAGAAAATAAGTAAACTTAATAAATTTTTTCATAGCTTTAAAGCGTCTGTAAGGTAAAACCGCCGACCGCATGTGTCTGGGAGTAATGAAACCTGATTTTTAATGATATTGTATGAAATATATGTTAAAATCAGCCATCAGAATTTAAGTGAGGTGAGCAGTGTTTCTATGTACCTTGATTGGTTGATATCTGAAAAATGGCCGTCTGGTCAAGGTAGCAACTAGTCATATGATGATAGTACACCCCACCACTACTCAATCGTATATATTTTGTCCATTAGAAAATAAGTGATGCCTGGCAGCTCTCGGATCTTCCTCTATTAGTGCATTGTTTTTATCCTTTTCCCTCCTCGTTCCAGTATCGTCCGAGTCGGCCCTGTCGTCGGGCGGGTCGGAGGGCTCGGTGTCGGAGGGCTCGCTGGGCGTGTCGCTGCGGCTGCGCCCGACGCTGCCCAAGCGGCAGCCCGCCGTGCCGCGGTTCTCGCCTGCTGCTGCCTGGCGCCAGCTGGCCACTCTGGACGCACACCTAGCCTTAGGTACGTTTTGTAGGGTACTGCTTCGTTGATAAATAGGAGAGACGACTAAAAAAATATAATAAGTCCGTTATTTAGATTATTTAAAAATATTGTACTCGTATTTTTTATTTTCTTTCACAAACAAGAAATTATGAAGATATAGTGCTTAGAAGTTTCGTATGACGTCACGTTTACGTACAATTTTTGCGTAACTGTGACGTCACAAACCCCCACTCCAGAAGTTTGATAAGCTATAATTTTGTCATTTTTCAATCAATTGAAAAACAAAAAAATACGTGTCCCATATTTTTGTATAAACTAACTTACGGACTAAATAGAATAATAAGATTTTGACCCAGTCGTCACGCCTATTGGTAGCAAGGTACCGTGAGGTCCCTGGTTCGAGTCCTGGGTCGGTTAGTGTAATTTTTTCTCTTAACAGAAATCTTACATAACACTGTACCTACTCACCAGAGTCAGGAAGTTGTCGGTCCTGCGTCAGATCCCTCATCAATAATATCGGTGCTGTCTCACCGATCTATGAGAGTAAGGGAATAGAGAGTGCACTTGTATTTTTATTTGTTGTATTTAATGCTATTAAATTTTTCAATTTTTTAATTAACTTAAGTGCACTTGTGTTTGCTCGTACACTTGTGCACTATAAAATATCCTGCCGTTTGCGCACTTAGCTGGTCTCCATTGAGCTCAGCCGCCATAACCGACAAATCGATCGGACGCCTTACAGGCTACTAGAGACCTGAGCTTAGGCTTGCCTTTTAAACTCTGCTTCACACAATACATGTAATAACGCACGAAAGCATAAACACAATTCCACTCTCAATTCCCTGACTCTCATATACCTACCCTACCCATGAGATGATTATCCGAATCGACCAATGAAATCAGGCGTGTTCCTCTTCACCAGTCAACCATCGAATCGATGCTGCCATTGCCTTGGATGTACCTACTAGTTTTCAGCCCCTCATTTGGGATTACCTAATATTTTTTTATATTAGATAATCTCAAGTAAGCATTAATTTTACACTTCTTTTACCCAGAAACGCAACCATTAGCAGTGGAGACGAAGATGTCGGCAGACATATCGGCGGAGTCGTCGCCGCGCTCCGACCAGTCGGCCGACAAGTCGGGCGATTCGGGCATCTCTGGCGACCACGCGCACAGTGATCACAGGGTCGACTCCCCGGCGAGGCATCATGTTAGTTTCTTTATGTTTTTTTAATTGGTCCTTTTTACTTAAATAAAAGCTTCCGTTTTTTTATTTTTGGATACAGAAAAACTATACATATCTTGTCAAGCTATTTTTTTTTCGAAATGTTATCCCTTTTTCAAAACAACTCAGTGCCTTATTAGACGAACGCACATACCTTATTGTTTCCGAGCTACTTGATCGGTGTGTACATATGCCATTGAAAGTGGAGACGGTATGGTGTTTTGTGTTCTGGGACAACATTATTACTTCATGTGGGCGATGTAGATTTACATACTTGTTCCACTTATACATACTTGCTATATGGAAATAGAATAATCAATAATCGTGTAACCCGGTAGGTACGTCGGGTAGTAATTAGTTTGCTACTCGCATGTACTAGAACTTCATGTAAAACCTTATAGAAATTAAATATTAGTCCTTATGGGTCTACACGCGATATTAGGAGTAGCAAATACTTAGCTACTTACTGCCCGACGTTTCGTTTTTGTAGCTAAGTATTTGCTACTCCTAATAACGCCTGTAGACCCACATAGACTAATATTTAGTGTAACGAACAAGCTTTAAATTTTATAGAAATTCTGTGAAAGCGCCATCTATTAGCGCCGCTTGGAACTATCTTGTCAACCGGCCATATTCCACTCTCCATAGACGGCAGAGTCGTCCCCAATGGCATGGACGCCGCAGCAGGACCTAGGGGACAGCAGCTCGGACGGGGCGGCGCCCGCGCCCGCGCCGGCGCGCCTCGCCACCTATAGCCCGGGCGCGCAACCGTTTAGCCTATCGCTGCCGAGAGACGACCGGGTGAGTGGGGTTGGGGCGTACGCAGGGCTGTAGCTCTAGGGGGACTTAAGTAGCTTCAGGATAGGGGCAGGATGACAGTCATTCTAAAGTAGATATTAGCTGAATGATAAAAATCTTTTGACATAACAGACTTAAGTAGCTTCAAGCCTGGGGCAGGGTAAAGTATTTTTTTAAGTGGAGTACTAGTTGAATGGTTATTGTAGCTTGGAGACGGGGGAATTAAGCACCTTCAAGCCTGGGGCAGGGGAAAGTAATTTTAAAGTGGAATAATAATAAACTAGTTGAATGATAACTGTAGCCTGGGGACGGGGAACAAACTTAAATAGCTTCAAGTGAGGGGCAGGAGGACAGAAATTTGAATAGAATACTAGCTGAATGATAAAAAACCATTATGATCTGCTCGCTTGGATATTTAAGAATTATGTAAAAGTATTTCTAGTAAATCTGTTCACAGAATAAGTTCAATCATTTCATTTCATTCAGTTCTTGTCAATACCCGTAATAAGAAACAAAAGAAATATGTAAACTGATATATTTTATCAAACATGCAACAGTGAAATGTATGTTTAGTGTGTTTTTTGTCTCCCCTTTGGCGACTAGTGAACTTATTCTATTCGATCCCATATAAACCATCATCATCATCAACCTAAGTCCGTCCACTGTTAGACGGGTTTGATTTGGTCAAACTAAGCACTCGCCTAACAATCGGGTAAGGGATATTTGAGTTGGTTAGTGGAAGTAGTTTTGCCCCCTAGCTACGGCCCTGCACGGGAGGCGGGAGTGGTTTGTAGGTCAGTGGTTGGCTGTAGGTTGAAATGAAATAAATAATATTAAATTAAAAAATAAATAAACGATGTCACACTTAGGAGATACTTTTTTCTGTAGGAAGAAGATACATTGTTTGCTGAAATCATTTATTTTAATTGAAATGTTTAATCTTCATATACTAAATAAAAACAAAATAATTGCAATTAAAATAATTAAGATTCAGTTTCTTTGGCACATTCTTTCTGCATTAAAGTTATATTCTCAGAGCTGTAAGTTGATTACATTGATTCCTATAGACAACCACTACGAAACCAAAAATATTGAATTGGCCTGATTGCTAACAAAATTACAATTAACGAACTAACATAAAACCGATACATTACGTTTAACAAACTACTCACCCTCCCAGAAGAAACTGGCTGAGGAGGATTACGGGCCAAATGTGTAACTATTCTACTAACTTATTATTAAAATCATCTCTTTTAAGTACATTATCTATTTAATATTACTTACTTACTAATATCTGTACTTACTTACTAACCGGTAAACTTTTTTCAAATCACGAATAACAATTAATCGCGAATATAAAGTGTCGATATAAATTGAAACTGTGTGGCTTGACGTTCTGTAATTTATAATCCACAATAACCAAGTTGTATTCTGTACTTTATAATCGCTTTCCTTTTTACTCTTACATTTATAATTCTATCTATCTGACTGTATCTACCTATCATACGTATGTGTATGTAATTTTGCCATCATACGTCGAGTCCGGCAAATACTGTATCTTTCTTCCTCTTAAAACTCTCCCTGTGTTCATTTTTCCCCGGCATTCATCACCCATTTATTAATTCGTATAATATTTTCATTTCGTCATATGAAGAATATCTTCCATCCTCATTAAACCTTTAATCCTCATCAGCCCCAACCGGAACAACTCGATCCCCCCATAGTTTAAAGGGATGTCGTGCTTCTACGAATGTTTCCAGGGCAAGCCTTTGCAGCAAGGGTTCAACAGTCTCCAGAAACTCCGGAAGTCAGTTTCTGGTGCCCTGGGAGCGGCCCTGGGGTCTCGCCGGTTTGACCTGGAACACGAGCCCATGCTGCATGAGGAGCAGAACTGGTTCCTCACCAAGTCCGCCCCGAACTCGCTCAGTAACCCGCTGCTGTTCCAGCAATCGAGGACGAAGGGGTCCGCTGAAGAGGACATTAAGGAGGAATCGAATCCGCCTTCTGAAAAGGTACGGATTTAATACACAACCTACTTACTCAGGCTGATTTAAGAGTCGCGTTGACGACACGCCGATCTTTGGCGCTGTTAGATTTTTGTATCGGGTGTCGGCGTCGACCGGTCAGGGTTAACTTAAAAACGGTCCCTATATCTCTATGCATACTAGGCCTTCAGAGCTGATGGTAAGCGAGCGGTCAGCGAAACTCAAGAATCAGCCTACATTTTCTCTTTGACGCGGACGTTATGTTTTGATAATCATAGAAGAACAATAAATTATTAACCGTGTGATAACTTAAAGGTTAACTTGTTTGCACTTTATTATTAGCAATATTTAAGAAAATATGTACATCGCACTCATCACAGGCATCAATTGACAAATATGATTAATAAAAATATCGTTGATGATGACGATCCTTAAATACAATCCACAGTGTCATTTTCGGCGTAAAGCCTCTAAAAAAATAACAACAGCGACCTTTGATGAGCCGCAAAAAATGACTCGTTACAAATGGACCGCGGTGTTTGACCGCATGTTAAATACACAAGATATTAATGACATCTGGGAGATGTTTACCCAAAATGATCAATGATGTCATACGCATGGTTTTACTGGTAATATGAGAATACAATTTTTTACGCTTCATAAGATAGCCTTTGTATTTTGTGTACGGATAATTTATGTACCTAAACACAATTTGATATAGCTGCAAAACAAAGTTTTAAACTATGTTTTAAGTTATGTACATACGTCGCGTTTTGTGTGGATCGTAATCGAGTGTGTATTTGCACGACTTTCAGGCAAAATATAAATTTATAAATAAATAAATAAAATGAACATAAAATACGGCTTTTTAACCACACTAAAGAACTCCTTCACTCCACTCCTTAGACTCTAAGCAGATAAATTGTATTGGGATTGAAGAGTCGGAAAGAATTCTCTTAAAATACTCTTCAGTCGTTACTTGTCTATACTAATATTAAAAAGAGTATAGGTTTCATTATTTGTTTGTCCCGAATTGGCTCCGAAACTACTGCACCGATTTGAAAAATTATTTCACCGTTAGAAAGCTACACTATCCCGCAAGGAAAGCAACTCTTTTGGGGGTGAAATATATTATACACCGTGAAATTTTAGTGGTTGTTTTCCCGTGGCAGAACGATTTGCCTTTAGTAATACTATCGCATCATGCAAATTATTCCTCGAAAAAAAACTTTTTTTTTTCGATTTTTCAGAATATGTAATAAATTTTCCAACTCGAAAAAGAGAGAAGCTATCGTTGTTTTTGAAGATGTGACGTATTTAGGTACTGCTTGCCACATGAAATCGATGCTTAAAGCTAAAGAAGCTCTACACCCTAAGTCATAAAGCGGTTCGAACGTGCTTTCGAGTTACGGTTAAACCTTTCGTAAAACCGGCATTTATTGATTTTACCAAAAAAGAACTGCACACATCTTTTGTACTACTAAGATAGAATCATTTTACTGCGGGAAAACAACCACTAAAATTTCACGGTGTATAGAGATTGAGATATACCCGGAACGAAGCGAGGGCGGGTCGCTAGTTGTGGATAACATACTAATCATTATCTCTCCATCTAGGACGATCTTGCATGGAGACCCAGCAGCAATTCATACCTGTCGTGGGGAGGACACGTGATGTACCTTCCGCCCGCGCCCGCCGCGCCTGACCAACCGCTCTCCATGCTCGGACCCATCGACAGGCCCGTTAGGTAACTTATATTCTCATCAGCATCAGCTACCATACCACCATATACGTCCCCACTGCTGGGGCACGGGTTTACCCTTAACTAGAGCCAACAGGCCTTAGTCAACCACACAGGCCAAGTGCGGGTTGGTTGACTGCACAACTTATGAATTTCATCGTAGGTGGTGCAGGTTTCCCCACAATGTTTTCCTTCACCGTTAAAGTGTCGAATAAGCGTACATATGAATTTCAAATTTGAAAAACACAGTGTGGTACGTGGCGGGCTTTGAACTGCTACAAGTTTTAGTTCCATTACTGTGCATGATTCCACAATATTTAAGATATCCTTCGTTTCGTATCCGTCATATATCCTTGCTACTCTTGGAAACGCAATGACCTTGTTAAAACAATGCACACGGCAGAATGGCGGCGACGTGGTTCACAACCCGTCACGTTACGTTTCCCACAGAGGTGAAAAGTGGATCGCTGGAAGTGATCTCTGTCTACCCCTCTGGGAAAAAGGCGTGATTTTATGTATGTATGTTAAGATATCTGTACTCTCTGTAATAAACAGTTATTATTTTCTATTCTATTTCGTTTGTAAGAGAAACTAAATATGTATTGTCTATTATTAGCCAACACCAAACATTTGAAATATATGTGTCGGATCAGAAGTATTTAATGACATAGTGTGGGCGAATGTAGGTATCGTGCAAATAAAAGTAGCGTGATATCAAAGCACTAGATTTATTCTTGGTCACTATTTCCATTAGATCGATTTACAGAACAATGAACACAATCACACCCGACACTAATTACACTGAACGGAAGAATAACGATACGCGACAGTTTCTACGATTTGTACCGTGCGGTCGTCCGGAGATAACTGAGCCGCTGCGCACGACCGCCCGCCCTAACGTAGACTCCGTCTAGCGCCACCGGGTGGCGCTTGCGTGCCGTAGCTTCCACTCACTGCCTTCAGGTGGCGCTGGCGTCGCAATATTCCGACACGGCCATCCTGCTTGCACACGTCCTCGTGTGTTAGTCTGAAACAATAGAAAACCAAGCACAGTATTTACCGTTCGGTCTATCCTGACCTAACACAAAAACATTCAGTTTCTAGATTTTTTAGACAGTCATCAGTACTAAGTACTAGACAATAATTTACACACTTTTTTACAATCAAACTGTATTTACTAACACTATGAAATTTAATCCAAACAATTCAGTGATTATAGATGGTCCAGACAGAATCAAGTAACAATTGCACGCATATCATAACACACTCTTAAATCTCCATTTAAGCACAGGCTCAATCCATCCAGACCAATACGGCTCTACAAGCCCAGGAAACCATCCTTATGCGACTCCATCTACCAGGATCGCCGAGTCATCTCCGACTCTACGGTCTTAATATCCCATAAGACCCGACCCCCGCCAGTGTTCACTGCAATACCGCGTGCTCACGGTGTACTACAAAGAGACTATGAGAATCGCAAGAACTAATTCTTACGATCCCTAAACATCACTAAGCTTACATACCGATTTCAACTGAACTACGGCTACAGCGACACACCTGGTGCGGCCAACACATACGGTCAACTTTGACCCGGTCTAGGACTAGAGTGCAACCTTGCTTAAAACAAAAAGAGTAGACAATCTACTCCGACTCAGACTAATCTTCAGCAACTTCAATTGGTACTTGACCCTCCGGAATACGTCTAATCCTGTCATGGGCGTCTACTTGTATTTACGCTTTGAATTTAATGACTTTAAAATAGGGGAAGCTTTTAAAATTATTTACTTCCATTTTCATCAAATCATTACATGGTTTGAACACACTAGATTACATTTCATATCAAACAAAATTAATTTCAATTGTAACAAAAGAAAACAAAACATTTTCGAGTAGCCAGAGTCACGTACCATTCGCTGTACAAATTAATTCTCACTATTAATCAACTGTGTAGCCTCACAAATCTCGAGTGACCACTCCAACACCACGGCACCATAGCCGATAGAGACTCCAAAGTCTCTCATACGCGCTTCAACATCCACGCACGTGTGCATCACCCACTGACTACACACTACGGTCTCGTTAGACCACGACCTCCACCAGAGCCAAACGCGCATCGCGCACCCACGGACTACTTGAGTTTCCCCAAAAGACACCGATTTCTAGCGGGCTACGACTACGAAATAGCTACTGGCACAGTCGACTTTACTACGGCCGTTAGAGTTTACACTCGAGCTCTCATAACATCACCAATTTATTGTTTACACATTACTCATCAACGCTAGGCTCAGGATGTATCTCTACTTCAACTTCGACTGGTACATGACCTTCTGGAAATCCTCTTAACCTATCACTATCCAATAACTCACGATAAAAATGAAACCAAAAGAGTAAACCGTTCGGCCATCCCAGCCAAAAGTTAACAAATAGCTTCTGCTTACAAAATGTTACTTTACTTAACATTTGAACGTTTGACCGACAAGTTCCCAAATTCAAATCTGCAACTAAGGCATTACTCAGTAGATCCAATTAATTAATAACACAAGTCTAGACACACACACACTCTGACCAGTCCGTCGGCCTAGAACCAGTCCGTCGGTTCTCACAGTGTTCAGTCCATCGAACACACCTAGTATCCAGTCCATCGGATACTCATGGCTCAGTCCATCGGCCACTTCAACTAAAAGTAACTCAATCCATAGGTTACCCGTACCATCAACATGTGTCATTAAATAAACCAACAATCAACATGAACAAAATCATAAGCATTAGCATTGTCCAAATCTTTGGGAACCTATCGTTCTACTAGACTTAAATGATTATAAAAATTATCTATCCACATTTGGATGGGGAAAACCAAAACCAAATACTCAATTACTTTAAAAGGGCCTCTATACTTAGGGTCCAACTTGGTCTGATTCCTTTCCTCATTTTCAAGGACAAACATTGTGTTCAGTGAGCATCACATACTGTGACTCAGCATCACAATTCCTAGGTAAATCAATCTTAAAGGATGTCTAAAGTCTAAACATAAAAACAATGCACCTGAAGTAAGGTATCCTCTCAGCATCTTTCTTGCATTCCTGGTATAAGGAATTTGTTGCTCCGTAGCCGCCTGTCGTACTGCAGCTCAATCTCAATTCCCAACTGTGTTCACAGATGCCTGGGGTACAAGGCATGGTAACTGAAACAAAGATTTCCCACAGTAGACAACTGACTGGCAAAGTGATGAGAATCACCGCTCAATTACGTATTTGAGTTTGCAGTAGAATCAACAAAGACAGCAGACAGTCAGGTTTTTTTCAAATTTTAAATTTAGAATCAGCCATTAATCTACGTGTTTGAGATACTAAAATTATTCCCTGAGCTTTTAATTGCACTGACATTGACGGGAAAATATTTCTTTAATTCTTTTTCTAGTAGGAAATAACGGTTTTAAGGCTTTGATTAGTTAAAATCATACAGCCAAACCTTTAATTTTTTTTTTTTTTTTTACTAGCACACATGCACACACGCACACACATCCAGATTCACACTTCCTGTTTTTCTAGGCTGCCAGTAGCCACACAACCACAAGTTGCATGAGGTCTAATAACTTTAGCACTTAGTGGCATCAAGTACAAAATAGGTAGCTAGGCATTTCACATAATCTTTCACACTTTTCATGTGGCTACTTTTAATTTACAAAAAAAAAACATTACTTTAAACGAAACTATTATGAAAATGTTTGCATTGAAACAGACTATACTGACTTTCAAATAAAATCGCAACAGTATGAAAAAGACTCACATGATCATGTAGTTTGCTTACAAAGCAACATCCACTCGACGCTGGCTGGGCATGTTAGTTGAGGCACAGTTGCTTGACAATTCCTAGCCGCCGTTGGTTGCACGAAGACACCTTGATGCGTAGTGGCCCTTGCCACCACATTCTTGCATACTAATTGTCAGGATCGAACTCCGGCACACACATGGCTTGACAACGGTCCTTTATGCTGTAAGCTACCCGTCGGTGGTTGCACAACGCAGACATCCACGCGTCGCTCGTTCCGGGGTGCACCACCGCCGCCGCCGCTTAGTGAATTATTGGCAAAACACAAATCCACGGTCGCGCACCATGATTTCGCATTAGAATCTTGCTTATCGGGGTTGAAATCGGGCAGCACTACACTATTTGTTCACATTTGGAGTCTTCAATGCATGAATCAGTTCGCGCATTTGTTGATTTTGCAATTCTAAAAGTACCCGCCACTGACTTTCATCGCCGCGACTATCATTTGCACGATTCGATCCCACTTCTGATGTCGGATCAGAAGTATTTAATGACATAGTGTGGGCGAATGTAGGTATCGTGCAAATAAAAGTAGCGTGATATCAAAGCACTAGATTTATTCTTGGTCACTATTTCCATTAGATCGATTTACAGAACAATGAACACAATCACACCCGACACTAATTACACTGAACGGAAGAATAACGATACGCGACAGTTTCTACGATTTGTACCGTGCGGTCGTCCGGAGATAACTGAGCCGCTGCGCACGACCGCCCGCCCTAACGTAGACTCCGTCTAGCGCCACCGGGTGGCGCTTGCGTGCCGTAGCTTCCACTCACTGCCTTCAGGTGGCGCTGGCGTCGCAATATTCCGACATATGTATGAATACGGATGAAACTTGCTTTAAAGAACTCAAAAAATTGGGTACTACATACTCATACTACATGTTTAGAATACAAAGTACTTCAAGCGAATTTAATTCGTAATCTTAGTTTTATTTCAAACGAGACTGAGGTCTTACCCAAATTGTGTCTATATTACTTCTTTAGCTATTAACCTGAACAATCATATTCGTCTGCGCAGGAGCAAGTCAAGCGGCTGCCTAGAGGCTGCGGCTCGGGCGGCGCGTTCCGCCCGCGCTGCCCTCGCCGGCGAGATGCGCGAGCGGGAGCGTTCCGCGTCGCCCGACCTGGCGCGCGCGCTGCCCGCACGAGTCGACCCCGTGTCGGTGAGTACTATGGCCACCATAGTAGCAAGTACTGTCACTACCATGCTCGTAGTACTAACTAACTGGGTTGGCGCAGCGACCCAAAAGGAGTCTTGGCCTGCGATAATCAGCTTCTCCACCTAGGCCGGTCCTGCGCCACTTCCCGCCAGTCGACCACATCGATCGATCTTTCACAACCTCGTCTTCCCAGCGGTACCTGGGACGT
Organism: Maruca vitrata; assembly: GCA_039566165.1. NCBI lineage: Eukaryota > Metazoa > Arthropoda > Insecta > Lepidoptera > Crambidae > Maruca > Maruca vitrata. The sequence continues at coordinate 17,595,935 of CM076913.1, read as the reverse complement.
CCATGCTAGTAGTACTATAAAATAAAATCTGAGACATATATATCTGGGACATTTCCACGGTCATCTGACCCCAAACTAAGCAAAACTTGTACTATGGGTGTCAGAGACTAATATAAGTACAATATTTATAAATACATACATATTCACACCCAGACCCGGAACAAACACCGATGTTCATCACACAAATATTTGTCAAGAGTGGGAATCGAACCCACGACTCTTGGTACTGCCAGTCAAGGTTTCTAACCACAGTTCTACCGAGCCAGTCAACGAATAATGGGTACTATGACTACCGTGCTCCACGCAATGCTTTATCTAGGACTGAATTCTTATATTGGACAAGGACAAATTCGCAAGAATACTGACTATAATATACTACGGCTACTTTAACAGGTATTGTCGAATATTCGTGTTGACAGCAGCAGAAATGTACAAATCTCATATTTTAGGTCTAAAATATCATTTGATAAATATCAGACGACTTCTTACGATTATTCAATCAATTTAATGTATAAATAACAATAAGCCTCAGACAACTTTTAACCCAGCAAACGTGACCTATTCAAAAAGTAATGTTATTCAATAACCGGCTTGTTTTTTGGAACTTGATATAATAAAAACAAATCATATTTCAATAGTCTAGATTCTTAAAGCCACCATTAATAAATATTGTATCATATGGATATGAATATAATATTGGTTTTTTGCATAGAAATAATAAACCTTGTACATTTTTCCGGATTTTAATAGGTCAAATTTGATTATAGGTAGTCATTTTACGCGACACGTAACGCGATTAACATTTATTTTTAAAAGCAAGCTCATCTAAGTGTCTAGATGACTATAAATGAAAGCAATATCCTTAATTTTATTTAATGACAATAAAGTAGGCGAATAGGTACGCTAAAAGTATCAAATAATATTACAATAGAAATGTCACAGTAAAAAAATTGTGGCGAAATTCAAGCGCGAAAAAAGTCTAGAAGCCAAATTTACGTAAGTACATTACAAAATTATTATGATACACACAGTAATACAAATACGTGGATCACGGAGACTTGGACCGTATAGTAAAACAAACGAAAATAGGACCAATAAACTCTTTTAGGCACACTCTAGACGAAAAGACATCAACGCGTTACGTTTAGCCACGCCGATACGTCTTAATTATCTTGCTGCAAGTTGCAATTGAATTTGTAGAATGACTATTAAATGAAATAAAAGAAAATATTATATATTCGTAAATTTTTATGTTTAAATAATTATAATAATGAATTGAGCATGCTAAATTATATTGTATTATATTCTAAATGCAGTATAAAACATTTTAAATATAAGACTTATAATAAACCTAAATATTTAATTACGAATCCATCTTACTTGCTTGCACATTTACTATGTTTGTATTAACTCATCACACAATACGTACTCCTCTTCACTGTTGAGTAAGAGGCTTTGTGAGGATAATCTGATTTACTCTGATTAATAACGTAAAGTGTCGCTGCCAAAGCTATTCGTTCCAAGGTCGTAGCGTTGGCCAAACATCGCTTAAGTACTCAAGAGATGTTTAGCTTTTGTAACTTGGCATACATACTATTACTGTGTTAATCTTAAGTCAAAATATTGTCTTAAGATAGAGTACTGATATAACTCACGTACGATAACAGATTCTATTTACAGTTCAATAATTGTAATATTTAAAGAAATACGAACTGAATAAACAATTATAATATTCTATAGGTAATTCTCTGAAATCTTTAGGTTATAAATATTGTTTTTTTTTTGCTTAGTAGGTTCTTACATAAAGTGTAGTTATCTTATCGGTTCCTGATACGCATATAACAGTAAGGTACGTTATTCGAGCACACTGGTTGATTTCTCTATACCTTTATTTCCTACTAAGTTAGCTAATTTAAAATCTTCCTATGGAGTGACTAGTAGAGGTTGGTTTTTAGCATTATGATTAAGCGAAACAAAATAATAATGATGGATATTGTGATGATTAAATTAATGATCAAATTAATATGTCATAGCGCCAAAATTATCATTCCTACGCGTGTCTTTTGTTTAGGGTCAATAAAACGCCTATGTCACAAAGTAACAATGACATTCGTAAAGGCTGCACAAAGGCCTGTCCCCGAAATTCGGTCGGAATCCGACGTCGCGTTTGTATGACAAACTCATTAGACAAGAGACACATCAGAATGCTGGCGGTTCCCACGCTTGAAAACCGAGTAGCATAGTATAGTGGACTGCAGTAAGTTTGTCGAAGTGTAAGACTATGCAAAATACATTAAAGCAACAAAATAGCATTACGATCTCCGTTTATAAACCTTTTCTAACCATCAGATTTTAAATAGAGGTAATTTTGGAGCCTCTGCGGTTATGTCCCTGTATTTCTCAGTAGATTTTTTTATAAAAAGACAGTATGCTTCGTAGTTTCAAATTATATCTAAGAACAAATATCGTTAATATCACCCTAGTTTGGGTAAAATCACAATAATCGTTAGTAAATAGTATATAAATATATTTATTAAATACAAGTTTGTCATTTCATCTATTAACTGTTCTTCACCTGTCACTTTATGTAGAGACGTCTTACTGCATCTTGTGACACTGTGGGAATAATGGTTAGGCTTTCCGGGTCTCCTCCAGCAGTGAATGAGTACGAAGATCGATATCGTTGCCAAAAGAGAACGTTTCTGAACGTCCTTCTTATTAATTCAATTTTGACTTCCGCGAACTACTTACTTGAGAATAACAATAGACACTTGAAGTAAATGATCAAAGACTTTCGCATTCCATTACTTTCAATACAAAGGAAATCTGGTAAATAGTAGGTAACTTAGTAATAAGTCACATGAAAGCAAATAATTGCCTTTTTCATTCTATTATTTTCACTTCATACTATTATTTTAGAATTCCGTACCCTAAGGTAAAAACGGGACTCTATAGATACCTCATAAAACTAGACTTTCTGTATGTCCGTACGTTACATACTGCTTTCTTTGTATTTCTCCATTGTTACATTATTTATTTATTCAAATTCCTCCAGTATCAACCCTAAGTAATTTTGTGTATAATAGTAATAAATTCTTCCATAATATGAACCCATCACGAAACATCGATCTGATTTAACGGGTGCAATCCACACGTCCTGAATGTAGACTAGCGAAACAATAGCTTAACGGGGTCTCGATCCGCGATCAGTGCCAACGCAGCCGAACATCGGCGATCGCGTTAGTATTCCGCGGATGACAGCCGTTTACATGCCACTAGTCATCCAATAACATCAGGGCTACCACTTGGAATGCTTGTTTTTTAAGTGCTAAAGCTTGCACAGCTAGTTATAGTGTTGTTGCATATTCAAATACACACTAAAACAATAACTACTGCTGCTATTTTGGGCAACTGTAAGGCAGCATGTCATTATAAAATGAATAAAATTAATTCCGATTCGGAGCTACTTTCATCATAATATTAAGAAATGTATGTGAAATGTATGTGAAATTTAATGTGAAAAGCGTGTTAAAATTAGTTGCCTATTTTATACGATTTAAGGGTATTTCTATTTTTATTGTAATTATTATTACACTAAACTGAATATCTATAACTATTTCAATATAACTGCGGCTGTAAAGAGCTCGAAAAAATCTCTAAATAATGTAGAATATTGGAGTTTAATCCGTAAAATTATTCAAATGTGTATTTCAAATATCTTATTTGAGCACAAGAAGATCAATATAGGGTAAGGTATTATACTACCTCTTACATACAAGTTACAAGTTTACTTTGCATATGTTATGTACATTATTTACCTAACAATGTTTATACTTTAATAAGAATAAACATTGTAATACTTATGATCACACACGCGAGTTGCTTGTTACGTCACTGTATTACATAACAAGAGTGTTCGTTTTTCGTAATTAAAAGCGAAAACATTGCTCAATTCGGTGTCTTGAGGATTTTTCTGTTTACTCTAACAATATTACAGACCTACACGTGTAAACAGTGAAATATTTTATTTATTTAATACGTACCTCAGCATGTATAAAATGCTTTGCTACACCTTACTCAGTTTTATGTTTGAGCATGTAAATTTATATTCCAGTAGATACTTTTTCTACGTTATGATACCGTAATATATATTACCTTATCTCACCGTATAAAATCTGAAATCGTTTATACATATTTTCTACGATTATTTACAAGTACAATATACATTGAAATAGAATGCAAATATTTGCTCTCTTCAGTTTACCTAGAGCTCTAAAATTGTAACATACTTTATACTATCTGTGCGAACCCTAATACGTCCATTTCACATGATCTGTTAGCGGGCCCGCGCGGTGACCTCCTCGCCTGGCTAAAGACCCTACGGCATTAGCATAATGCCCATGTTCTGTGATACGACCATTCTTTGTCACCCGGAGTACCTAGCTCATAAAGTCTACGTAGATTTGCAAAATCGTGTGCGAACAAAAGCAATAAAGCTCGTTATGGTGATATGAAAATGCTATACAGTACGTACACATTTAGTTTATATTATCTCTTAGACGTCATTATCAGCAACTTATAAACATGTACATTAAGGTTTTTTATAAATACATGCCTGGGTTTAAGGTTATTCCATAAAATAAGTAAATTAATACCTATTAGACGTATATTATCGCTTCTGTTATGCAGGAAACATATAAAAACATTGTGTTGATGTTCAGAATAACTAGAAATATTTATTTTGTACAAACATTCACTGGCGGCGACAAGTTGTCAAGATGGGCTCGGGACCTCATATTTATGTATGAGAGGGCCAGAGGGCTCTTGAATGCTAATGTCCAAAACTAACTTGCTGTCATAAGTTAAGTATGTTGTAACCCTTTTGTAAATTACCTAATTATGACCTTGTGTCACTCTTATTCCCGGACAAGGAGTAAATATTAATTGTTTATCTTAGTTTCTGGTGTAAAAAAATAGTATTTTTTTCTGGGGATATAAAAATCATTCTTACTTTCTAGTTTTAAGTTCCTTAATAGGCATAAACTTTATGTTACTTCATTTTGTCTTCTTCATTCTTCATATGTATTTCAATCTGCTATAATTTACTGGCCACAAAAAAGGCTATGTAATAAGTTACATTCAATAAAATGAATTATCTAACTCATATAGAAAACCAAAACCGCTGTACATCAGTCACTAATTAAATCATACTAACAGGAAACAATAATAAAATCAGTCAATTCACTATCCGTTTACAACGATCCAAATATAATCATCGGAAACACATAGATAACCCTAGTATAGCCTAGTAACTAACTCAATTACATAAAGGAAACTCGGCCAACCTCTTGTGCACGATGCCTATGGACAGCGATCTGGGGCATATTTTTTAATTATAAGATTGTATTTATAGTAAGTTTAGGTTAATTTAACTTAGTATTGTCTATTTTTATTTGCGCGAGCACAACACATTTGAAATAAAACGAATAATTTTACGGATTAAACTCGAGTGTATTGATATTCTAAACATTATTTAGAGATCCGACGTTTCGAGCTCTTTACAGCGCTCGTGGACACGGGCAAGACAAAAGTTGACAGGTGTTAATTTAACTTAAGTATTTGTAAAAGATGTAATGATGTGTAAATATTTAGTTTGAACAAATAAATGAAGTCCAATCACATAACAGGAAACAATGAAATCAATCATTTCACTACCCATTCTTAATGCAAACAATAGTCGTCCGTCTAAACTACCTGAAGCGCTCAGTTTTCCTCGTGAAACGCAATTTTCCGCCTTCGCTGGAGGGAGACGAGCGCACGTGGCCAGTCTGCGCCCGCGCACGATACAGACACTGCGTGCGTATTGTTGTGTTTGTGCCTCTGCTACGCTGCTACGAGAACGGTTCGTTTTTAATTTTGTTTTTTTTTCTACGGTGTGTCTTAGGAATTAAGGGAGGGCTTGGCTTGTTTTGGTTAGAAATAGATGGTTAATTTTAGGTTGTGAATTTGGATTTTATGCAATAGTTCAAATTGGTGATAATTAAAAAATATATAATTTTAAACTGTATTGGTTACACACATTAGAAAACTGAAAGTGTCCGGGATATTAACTATGTTGTTTTGTTTTAATGAGTTTCAGTATAGTGTAAGAAAATTAAGAACGTACAATTTAATAAGTTCGATCAATAATTTTGTTTTATTTACCGAACCAACCGAACATGTGTGTCTTTAAATAGATGTTTCTTTTGTTTACCATTAGTCATAGTTAAAGTTACATATGTGAGTAAATTTGAAAAGAAGCAGCTAAATTTGTAAACATATTATGTAAACTAAGAATGTTAGTCGCATATTTTTTCTACATTGTGCATATTAATCTACACGACATATTCTTCACAAAACTTTTTGCTAATTTCGCAATAGTTACCTCGAAATGATTTATGTCTGATATAATGACCTCATGGGACTATCCGCATTTTTTTATATCGTTTACGAGTAATATATTTGCTAGATGACCACTTACAAAATATATGTCGTAATAACTTTGATAGAATCATTAGACTTTGTCATTCTGGCAATTGATATCCGACCTTATATAGATCCTAGCCATTTATATTAAGTAGTTATATGTTCTTATTTCATAAAGACTTCACTTCAGTAAAATTTGTATTAGTTACCCGCTTCAAATTTTTTGTTTGTAAATAAAAGCTTATTTAGAAACATTGGCCAGTTTAAAATTGATTAACACAGTACATTTGCATTTAATCACATCAAAACCTTGATAATGTCAAATTAAGTATCGTTATATAACAGTGTCTGTTCGTCTGTCCGTAATCAAAACGCAATTAAAATCACTTTTAATTTCGCAGACAAGTTTATTAGCCATTGTTTTTAATTCACATCGCAGATTAATGTTAATTGTGTGGCATAAGGAACAGATTAACGTAATCAAACAATGAATGCAAAAAATATTACTTAACTCCGGTTTCTAGGCAAAAATTTAGTTTTGTTAACCAAGCGTCTTAAGTGGCTGATGATGACAAAATATGGATGTATAGCATGAAAGAGTTTAAATACATAACACAACAATAATTTCCTTCCTCTTAAGATTGGTCGTCATCCCTTCAAACCAACGTTGAAATGTGAAGTTTATGAAAGTATATTTGGCATTGGTTCCCAAACATAACAGAATATATGTAATTACATATTTTCATATGTGAAAATAATCTAATTTGTTTTGTTGACACTAAGTTCAAACTTAGCTTCATGAAACTGTATCTGTCTCCTATTTATTATATTGGATTTAATGTATCAGTAAATTACTAAATAATCACCATGTCCATTATTTACTTACTAATATTATTCATTATAAACAATGTGGTCTATATGCAATAATGTGAATATTACATATTTTCACTACTTTTTTGTTATATTATCAAATATTACTTGGACTGCCAATGATTCAGCTGTGTTTTTGATTTGTTTTAACGTCATAAGTAGAATGTTACGTGCGTACAAACGGCATTTTTATAAATTACCTTTATTATAGAACTCGATATTTAAGACGTATTTTTTCCTCTTGTTTGTTTTTTTTCACTAAGGTACATCTCAGTTTTTTCAATTGAAAATTTAACATTTCAAAGTTATTCTAAAATAATTAATCTAGTAGATAAAATACATTGACAGTACATACAATTAAATAATTATAATGGTCCTATAGTAAATTACTAAGTAAATTAAAAAAGCTTGTTCTGACAATTACTTTTAACAAGTACTTATTTGCATAAAAATACTTTAAACGAATGCTATAAGTCCTATAACTCGTCTTCATGGAAGGCAACGCAAAGAGCTACTTTGATTAACAATCCAGTTAAAAGTCTTACCTTTTTCTTAATTTACATAGCACATATCCATATAATCTACAATATGTTGCTTAGTTAATTGCTACACAAACTACACGGTGATGGCAAAAGGAGATTTAACATGTGGATGCGCCTGCGCAGCCCCGGAACGCGCACGATTTGAGTACGAACGCGGCATTAGCATAGCGAAAGCGAAGTGAGAGCACTCTTGCTTGTTAGTGCATGTGCATCGCTGACGCATCTAGACCTAGCTGTTAGCTTTCGTTAGTTTGATGATTTGATTCAGAAGTGAGCGTCGACTTCCGGTTTTCCGGAATTCGGTTCCTTGTCTCTAGTTTGTTATTGTTGCGTGTACCTTTGAGTCTTTTATTTTCCTTGTTTACGTCTTAGTCAATACTTCGCACTGTTGTATATTTTCTAACATTAAACATCTAAACAAAATACTGAAATAATGTTTGTTTTAAATAATTTAGTCGTTTTGGAAGGTGATTTGGTCATAAAATAAGGTATAAAGACATTCTCATTTAATTCAACGTAATTTATACCAAAATAGACATCACACCTTACATTTAAATAGGAATCGATGAAGATATTAAGGCTATAACACGTACTCAGCAGATCATTAGCAAATCTAAAATACTCAAGTACACGAGATGTTAGTTTGTAGTCATATTAACCTAATTACGTTACTGGTTGAGGATGGACCCGTCGTCCTCGCCGGGCTGATGTCACCATCGGCAATAATAGTTAATTATAATATCACATATCTCACGGCGATATAACAGGTCGTCGCGTTACGACATTCGCGGAATCGCAGCTCTGATGTGATGTCCGGTGGCTAGTTAGTAAAACCTGCCGTTTGTTGAGAAAGAAACTTTAGTTTGACTGGGGTCAGTAATAATTTCTTGTCGAATTATGTCACTCCATCAGGGCACTTGATGATCTGGAAAAACAAATGAAAAAAAGAATTTAGATGAACTTGGAAATGTCTTTTTTTGGAAAAATCATTTTTTTTAAAAGTGAAAATGAATGGATAAAACTCAATCCAAAAACCAAAAAATAACCGACTGTAGGTACCGGGTAGTCCTGAAATCTGACTTAACTCACACCACGTAACTACTGGATCGACAACTAACTACTAACAAGTACAGCCAATTAAAATGACAGAAACGTGTTTAAAACCACATCATTAAAACAAACTAATACAAGAAATACAAAAACATGTAAGAACAATAACAGTCAATCAGTTGTTTATAGATTTCCCGGTCGAGGGCTACACTTATTAATATAAGTATTTCTCCGATCAATGTTGATTATGGCGTCATATTGGCTGGTCCATATATCACTGGTTTTTAAGGTCCGTTCACACTTGCAGCTGTGCAATCATAGATAAAATAATAAAAATGTAATGGATCGCTTTCTTCGAATGATTTATGATACAAAATAAAAAAGTTTATACTTATCGTACCCAAAATAATGATGCTTTTTGTGCGTTTGTGCACGCTAATCTTAGAAACGGCTTATCCGATCTAGATGTATTATTATGTGTAATATAGTGTGGTAAGCTACAATTGAAATTAAGGATTTGTTTCATGTCAATCGGTTCATAAAAATAATAGTTATGATAATTTGAAGAATCGCGTCGAAGTCGGGCGTTTGTAGGCGCGTGTATATTAAAAAATGCTACCTAAAGTATTTTTACCACGTGGACAAAGTCGCTAGTACAGCTAGTACTATCTATGACGTGAGCTCATGAAACATCATAATCGTGTCCACTCGCGTGTCTTCCGCGCTAAATGTCTTGTTTCTGTGCACGGACGGAATACAATTTGCAGGCAAACCATTCACTATTAGCTCTTGAACACGTCTCATAGTCTACATTGTACTATACGTAATACAAACTGAACTGAACTGAGAAAGTAAGTACATAGTATGTACATACTTTCTCAACTTAGGCCAGAACTGTAAAACTAAGCATTTTCCACACGTAGCATGTCGTGAGCAATGACTATGGTGTGGTTTTGTGCTCTTTTGATTCAATTTACTTCCACAACTCAATTCCCTTTCCCTAAAACCTATCTAATTAAATGGAATCATGAAATGGATGGTTACAAACCAACAAAAATCATGACCGTAAAAAGTATCCAGGATTAAAATCTTTTAGTAGTCAAAGCTTTCTGGCAACCTCTTTGCCTGAATGAGTCTAAGTCTCCATTGCCACATAACATTAAGGATCTACGATATAGGGGTGAAAGCCATCCGCTCCCCCGCAAGTCCGGATGATGACGAGCCTACTCCAGCTATCATCGTACGTCAGATAGGAAATAAAATCTACTACCTCCATGATAGTAAAGTTAATCAAATCGGATAGTTGACGCGAATGCGCAGGTGTGTCCGCTCCTTTACAAGCCACTGCTTGGCTCCAAAGCAGCCGACCTTGGAGATGGGTCGTGTCTCACTGCACCTCACCTGCATAATGCTTACATTCTTAATTAGCCTGTTGACTTATGAACTGGATTGTGCACCTTTACAAATTGATGCGTTAAAATATTGCGTTTGGGTGAATACCAAAGTTGAGTGATTATGAATTGCCATTTTGGATTTGAATATTTTCTTAGTGTTTATTATAATAAGGTTAATAGAATTCTTAAAAAGAAGGTACAACATGTTTTTTTTTAACTAAAAAAATATGATTATTACCTCATCGCTATTACAGATTTCTAGCGGTAATATTATTTAAATAATACTTATTTTTACTTCTAATTTATACCTTACTTCTAGTTCATTCGTACCAAAACTATTCAGAAAATTACTTATACAAAGTAATTAAAAATTCCGTTATAATATGCAACATTAAATCTACTTTCAAACTAAAAATGCTAATACGCACTCCAATTCCCCAAAGTTATTTCGTATTTTACGTCATAATTTACATAATGTGTCGAAGCCCTTCAGATTTACGACTGTGATTTCATTTTTGTCATTAATTTGAGGGCATTATGGGTCCATAATAACAAGTTAATTTGACGTTTTTTTCGGAGGGCAAGACATAGTAAGACTTCGTAAATCTCTCCATAGTAGAAGCAAAGTCGCTTTCCGCGTCTGTCTGTCCCTACTTATGCTTGAATCTTTATAACTACACAACGGATTTTGATGCGGTTTTTTTAAACGATAGAGGGATTTAAGAAGAAGCTTTTTATGTATAACTAGCTGACCCGACAGACTTCGTCCTGTCAAAAAAATGTGAAAAAGAAAAGGGCTGTTCCTAGAGTTTTCCCGGCAATTATTCGAATTTTTCTCGCCGTCAAAACCAAGGAACATTTAAAAAAAAAGAATTGGCCAAATCGGTTCAGGCTTTTTGCGATTCATTTTTATATTATAGATATCCTCGGGTGGGTCCTAGTGACCCGCACCTAATAAGTGCATAAGCAGAATAGGTGTACGAAATTAAATATTTTTAACTTTTCAACTTGTATTAATCAAAAAATATTGTTCATTTTTTTTTAAGTCCATCGTAAATTTAAAATATATTCCCAATTAGGTATTCCCTTCATTCATATGACGTCAGCCCTCATAATTTTTTTGCTGTATAGCGGCAGTAGAGTTGGATACTTTAAAAGTAACAAAAACATGCTTGTGAACATAAACATTTGTTCATTAAAATTGTGAATTAGATATCGAATACTTGAATATTGTCATATACAGTTTTGTTATAATTTAACAACTATCATAAAAATGCAATATATTTGGTGTCAAACTACGATTTACTACACAAACATAACGGTGAGATGTCGAATGACATTCTTACGCGTCGTTTGTAAAATAAATTGTATGCACGTCTCTAATGAACATTAATTTATGTCAAAAGTTTAATGATGATATCTCATAAATTAGCCACTTGGTATTCAGAACGTTTCTCGTAAAAGCCCTTCCGTCATTTATCAGAGATGTTGGTAGAATTTTTATGTTTCTTTTATAACAACTTACTATCTTTATTGTCCAAGTTGTTTTCGGGATTTATTCACATCAACATTTGAAAAATGCTTTTAAACGTGCGAGTTTGGAATTTATATTATGGCCTATGTGTGATGTTCAGGTTTTAGTGTAATAAAATGTGAACAGATTTACAGTTATTTAGTCTTGTTTAGATGATTTAACGATTTAGTCCGGTTAATATTGGGTTGTAAAACGCTGGTGACATCTCTTCATTATTCGGTAAAAGCTAATATTAACGTGTAAACACAATGAAAGCGTCAGTATATTTTATATAAAAGATGTATTCTTGTCAGATTTATAAGAAAAATAATAAACGCAACATTTCAATGTCTTTCCCAAGGTCTGTTGACGAATTGATAAAAATCCATCATATCTAATGTCTACTAATCGCTTCGTTGTTTTCGTTAGCCTTCGTACTTTTTGTTTCAATCTAAGCTTAATAACGGAAACGTTCGTTAACATCGCTAACAGTTATTCGTTAATTGTGAACACAAGTGCGCTTATAATTTGAGTGCAGCGGCCGCGAGCGATACCGCGACAAATGTGTTAATTGCCATGGGGGTTCTTTGCTTTAAGTGAAATGCTTTATTGCCGAAAAGCACGATATGGAAATAATTAGAACCTTGGCATTTGACCCAAGCTTTAGAGGTCTGTTTATATCTGGGAGCGTATTCTCTTGTTTTGGTCGTCTCTTTTAGGGGTGAGAGCAATCCGCTCCCCCGCAAGTCCGGTGGTGATGACGAGGCTACTCTAAGCCCAAAAAAATGGTCTTCTCTTGGCGCATTGTCGGGACATTGACTGTAACTCTGTGTGACAACTACTTAAAATATAAAAAGCTTTATGTACTATCGAAAAACATGTATATGTACGTGCAGGCTCTTTGACTCGCTCGTTGGAACAGTGGTTAGTGACCCAGGTTCACTACGCTTACGCCTACGCTTCCAAAAGTTGTGAGTTCGATTCCCACCCGGAGCAAATATTTGTGTGACGAACATCGGTATTTGTTCCGTTTCTGGGTGTGTTATTAAATATACTTTCCTTACGGATAGTGCTTAAGCATTTTATTTCGGATTCAGAACTCGACTAATCCGCCAGAAAATAATCTATCAACGTAGTAAAGTCAGAGGTCGTTATGATCACACCCAAATATTAAACTTATAAAGTCTGTTATCGTTTTTTCGCAATTTGATTTGACCACCGATTCGCTCTACTGATCAGATTAAAATACACCAAAGGTCAAAGGAGGAAATGTGCATCTGATCGTTTTCCTTGCGAGGATTGTTTTATCTGTATTCCTAAACTTTTTATAAAGTATCAATTACATTTTGGAAGCATGCTGCGTGATTTAATTTGAAGTATTTTTATCAATTTATCATATTGCCAAAGTTCGCTTTTTTTAGTACAAAGTACTAAAAAAAGCGTCGATGGCCGAGTGGTTAAGGTCGTTGCTTGCCATGCGAGAGGTCGCCGGTTCAAACCCCGCCAGGTACCAATGTGTTTTTCAAATTTGAAATTCATATGTACCATCATTCGACGCTTTAACGGTGAAGGAAAACATCGTGAGGAAACCTGCACTCCTAAGAAGAAATTCTTAGGTTGTGTAGTCGACCAACCCGCACTTGGCCAGCGTGGTCGACTAAGGCCTTATCGCCCTAGTTTAGGGTAGGCTCGTGCCCCAGCAGTGGGGACGTATATGGGCTGATGATGAAAGTACCTTAATGAATGATCTAACATCTGTTCTTTTATAAATGCTTATCTTCTTGTCTCGATCTACTCATCTAAACTATAAAAAAATAAACATTTCAAAAATCAACCATGGCGGGCGATCTCAATGGAGGTCAGATAACTACTCTGGACATATTGTGCACGCAAAGACAAGTACACTCTATGTGCTCTTACTCTGATATCCGACATGACCTTTTAGAGATCAATACCTGAACGTAACCTATATGGTTCAAGCAATTAAATTCGAGGTCGTAATGTTTTGATTTTTGTTTAAAAGAACCAACCTAGACTCGCGCACAAAAGATTCCGTACCAATTTCGTAAAAAAAACAAACAAATTTGTTTTATATTGTCGTTAACGGCAGTAGAAATAGAAATACCTAGATTATTTGAGAAAATTTCAAATGTTCCAGCTATCACCATTCTTTAGATACATCCTGGTGTCAGACGGACGGACGGAAATCGAAGTCTTAGTAATAGGGTCCCGTTTTACCCTTTGGGTACGGAACCATAAAATCCCTAGACCAGCCTACGATCGCGGCTGGCGTGCGCAGGCGCATCGAGCCAGCACTGCGCGCGCATCGCGTGCCCGCCATAACGGTCGCCCAACGCGTTGCAGGGTTAATTAACACACATTCCGTTTATTAGTTTGTTTCACATGCCGTTTTATAAGGCTAGGGATAATTAAAACATATGTACATTGCACTTAATCTTAGGGGTAGGCAAATTACATACGGCATCCTGCATCGTGTACTAATATTTATTTATTTATTTATTTTTAATAGGTACGCAGACAGATTACAGTCGGATACATGTTAACTTAAATCTTAATAAATGAAATATGCTAGACAGTAAACCATAGATTGCATACACAACATGTTTCAGTATGGTTACGAAAAAGAACTTATTATTAAATAAACTTACAAATACAATATATTAGTTTTAAGGTGCAGAACACAAAAAAAAAAAAACCAAAAATCAAATAGATATCACTAAAAAATATATATATATATATAAATACATTATAATATGTACATGTAAAACAGAAACAATTAGAGGCATACATTTCATCATGATTAATTTTTATCCTGTGGGTTGAGTGAGTGAAGAGGACATGTCCGTCATAATTACATTTGAAATAGTTTTTTTAAAACGTAGAAAATTTGCATTGAAAATGTCTATGTCTACGTATCCACCATATTGTTGAACCATGTCGTTATATTCGCGGCACATTCTCACCAACGGATTGTAAAAGGAGGTGTTATTTTTACAAACCTGAATTGCGAAAGCTTTTGGGTGTCGGGATCTGTACCAGGTGTTTATGCTCAAAAATGAGACCAGGTCTGGAGCGTCAACGGCAGAGTGCACGATTTTGTGCAGATAGAGTAAATCGTATCTTTTACGCCGCGCCTTGAGGCTGATTAAGTCAAATTTTTTCAATAAGTCGCGGTATTGTCTAAAAGACCGGCCAAGATTGAATTTAAAAGAGATGAACTTCAAGATTTTTTTCTGTATTCTTTCTATGTTATTAATATGTATATTAAAGAAAGGAGACCAGATTGGGCAGCAATACTCCAGAACGCTTCGAACAAGACTATAAAAAAGGTACAAGATACTCTTTGGGTTACGGAAAGCTTTTGTCGATCTCATTATGAACCCGAGCAGCCTGCGACTCTTACCCAGTATGTGGTCATAATGTGGACGAAAGGTTAGCTGTTCATCAAAATATACCCCTAGGTCACGCACCAAGTCTTTCCTGCCAAGTGTCTCATTTTTAATGTGGTACCGGTAATTAAGTCTGCTTTTCTTTCTGGTGAAGGAGATGATACAGCATTTACTTACATTGAGACACATTTTATTGGAAGTGCACCAGTCAGAGATTGTGTCAAGATCGTTTTGAAGTTTTGAGGATTGTGACGTTTCAGTAACGTTCGTGAATAGCTTGAGGTCATCAGCATACAGTAAAGAAGGACAAGACAGACGATCAACTAAATCATCTATAAAAACTACAAATAGAAGCGGCCCTAAGTGGGATCCCTGTGGAACTCGGATGTTACCGATATAGAAGAAGATGAGAAACCTTTAACTGTTACCAGCTGAGTTCTGTTCCATAGGTAGGATATTAACCATCGCAAGAGGCTTCCATGTATACCGTAGTACGCAAGTTTGTGACAGAGTAAAGAGTGGTCAACCTTGTCGAAAGCTTTGCTGAAGTCCAGGTATATGGAGTCCACTTGGCCTCCAGAAGCAAAAACGTGACATAAGTAGTTCTTGTACTCTAATAGGTTGGTTAAAGTTGACCTCTTTTAACAAAACCGTGCTGTTTAAAGGATATGTGTTTGCTTAAATGTTGATAAAGAGGATCGTAAACTAGCGATTCGAAAATTTTGGCAATGCATGACAAAATACTAATCGGCCGATAATTGGAGACGGATGTTTTTTTCCTGACTTATGAATAGGAATTATATTGGCAATCTTCCATTGAGAAGGGAAAACCCCACAGCTCAGAGATTTGTTAAACAGTAGCGTTAAGGGTAATGAGAGAACCTCGCAACAGTTCTTTAAGAAAATGGGAGGAACATCATCAGGTCCAGATCCCTTGCGCCCATCTAAGCTTTTTAGTTTGCTAACAATTGCAGCTTCTTTAAATAAGAAGTTATGGAGCGTGGAGTGGTTTAAAGGTGGTAGGTCCAAAGCGTCAGAAAAATTTTTAGAAGGAGAAGTAACAGGTGTATAGACTGACCCAAAATATTCGGAAAAAAGCTCGCAAATACTCCGACCATCTGAGGCCGAGTGATCGTTGTGCGTCATTCTTTGGGGAATCGTGACATTGCCTTTCTTACCATTGACGTACCTCCAAAATACTTTGGGATTATCTTTAAGGGAATCCTCTATAGTGTTTAAATATAGACTATGGCAGTGGTTTATAAGTTTTTTACATCGTGTACGAAGTAATGCAAAAGTGTCATAGTCGCGAGGGTGGTTATATTTTTGTAGCGTTTGTGAAACCGGTTCTTTTCCTTAATGCTACGTATCAATGATTGATTGTACCAACTAGGGTATAGTGAGGTGTTACCTTTAGCTATTGGCGTGTGTTTAGGTATAATTTCATTGATTTTCGAGTAAAACAAATTAACACATTCATCGACATCGTTACTAGAAAGTAGGCTCACCCAATCGATACCTTTTAAATCACACTTTAAGCTTGAGTAGTCGCATTTCCTAAAGTTAAATTTTATTTTCTTGTTTGGTTTCATAGGTTTGTCCTTAATTAGATTAGATATTACTATATGATATGCCAAGTGATGGTGATCTACACTGCAAAGAGGTTCCGTTTCGGTTATAGAGATGGAGGTAATTGGAAGAGTAGCGAAAACTAAATCCAAAAAACGGTTGTGTAGATTAGGAATAGTATTAAATTGAGTTAGATTGCACATATGAATAGTTTCCAAGAGTAAAACCGCTTTATGATCTTGGGGGTTGGTCGGTAATAAAGTATTAAGCCGTCTTTCCCAGGTAATGTTAGGTGTATTAAAGTCACCAAGAAGTAAAAACGTATCTTCTGAATTGGAATTAAGCATTACACTTTGATAACCCTTATAAAAGTTGAAGAGATCAGAAAGTGGCAGATCGGGAGGTAGGTAGCACAGACATATGTGAATCGCGGGTTGAGAAGACGAAGACGACGGCAGGGATAACCAGATGTCCTCGACCCCACCCTCCCAACAGGATTTTCTTAAAACACTTATATGATTTTTGACCGCTATGAGGACACCGCCGCCGCTCTGCTTAGCAGAGTGAGAGGTTTCGCGATCTCTTCTAAATACAGTGTAGCGATCGTCAATAAATTCATAATCATATATGCCGCCATCAAAGTTAGTTTCAGTTAAACAAATTAAATCATAATCATTAATTAGGATATTCAAATATATATCATTAATTTTAGACCTAGCACGCCCCAAGTTTTGATAAAACACACTATACATTATAAATTAAAATAATATACCAATTACAAAGCTATATATAACAAATTAAAACTATAATTAAACTATAAATTAGTTCAATTTACTGAGTGAGTCCAAGTTTTTCACCAGAATAGCGCCCGCTGAGTCATCCTTACGTACGTAGATTTGTCCGTACCTTATCCATACGTACTTAAAACCACGTTCTTTTGCCGCCATTCTTGTCGCAGCATGCAATGATTTTTGTTCAGGGGAGAGGTGCTCTGTGACGAAAATTCTGCAAGTTTGGCCAGGCATGCCGAGGTCTGAAGCTACTAAGCCGCGGCCAGATTGAGCTTTTATGTGTCTGTGCGTGGCCGACAGGACAGAGTCCCTGATCCGCGGCGAAGAGAGCGTCACCACAATATTACGCGGCCTCTTGGAGTTGACGTCGAATTTGGCAACTCTACGACAGGCACTGATTTGCCCGTCATCTATGGGAATCTTCACCACTTCGCAGAGTTTTTTAAAATGCGTAACGACGTTTTCATTTTTATGTTCGGGAACGGCCTGCAGTTCCAGGTTGCAGCTGCGGGAGATCTTTTCTATTCCTGCCAGGCGGGCGTTAAGTTTGACTATCTCTGCCTGAAGCTGAACGTTATCCTTTTGAAGGTGCTGAAAGTTTGTAGCTGTTTTGCTGATTTCCGATTGGAGTGACCTCTGTTCTGCGCATATAAAATCAGTGGTAGCCGTGAACTCTTCTCTGACTGTAGAGATTGCCAAGTTTATTTCGCTCCTAACCATATCCAAGACATCTTCCCTAATAGCTTTCCGAAAATTATCCATGAAAACTGTGAGTGACGCACTGAGTTTTTGATCTAAGAGTGCACTTATTTTTTCCATGGTAACCTCCGCTTTTGTGTTATCGGAAGAGGCCGGTGAAGCGGAAGGAGGAGTCTTGGTAGGCTCGGTCAAATCGCAGGACATGTTCATGCAGTCCTCAGGGGGCATCGTAGAGGTGCTCTGACGCACCGGAGTGTTGTCGTTTGAGCGCGCTCGACGACTGGCATTGCTACATGATGGGCATAACCATGTCGATTTATATTCCCTGTTAAGCGTAATGAATTGCTTTTTGTCGATGTTAAGACACTGTATGTGGAATTTACCTACACAAAGTCGGCATTTCATATACTCCTTAGCGTCCAAAAGCTTTTTACATGCATTACAATGATTCATCTCTCCAACTGTAGATAAGCAACAAAAATATCCAAGCGCAATGTGTATGATGTAAGCAAGTAGGCTCGTTGACAGTTCGCGGCAAGGCACAGCGGAGCGAGACAAGGACAGTAGATGTAAGCGCTGTGAATCAGCGGATTCCTCGGCGCGCTCACAGTAGCGTAGGTAATTTCGACCGCAACGCGCCCAGCGTGCGTGGCTCTGTTTGTTGAGGTACGGGCACTTACGCTAAGGGTCCGTGGTTCGAATCCGGCCGGTGTCGCAAAAAATATTTCTTGAGATTGGCGACTCCGCTGTAGGTCTCCGCGATGCCGGCGACTCCAAGTGAGGTCTTGCAGGGAGGGCGAAGCACGAGGCAAGCAGTTTACTTATTTAAATTAAATTTTAAAAATAGCTCCGCAACTTTTCAAACACGTCCGTTCGTAACCGAAGCGACGAGGGAAGGGAATATAAAAGTTAACTGTTAATTGTTAAAAAAATTTATCTGCTATCAAATAAAGTAACATCATGTTTAGTGCTTACCATCAGGTGGAGTGAGGTCATCTTGTTAGCCTTTTATAAAATAAAAAAAAGTAAATCAACCCTTTTCTATAGAATATAACAAAACTGTCTCGTTGGTCTATTGGTAGCATTTGCTTCGTTAGGACCGAAAGGTCCCCGGTTCGAGTCCGGGGTCGGGTAAAATATGTGTGAGTTTTTTCAGTTAAGAAATTACTCAGCCCGAAGTCAGGAAGTTCCGGTCGGCTTAAGTTCCTTCCCGTGGCTCGGGAAGCACGTTAAGCCGATGGTCCTGCACCTGATCTCTCATCGGTCATGTCGGATTGCCGTCTCACCGAACTATGAGGATAAGGGATCAGAGAGTGAAATTGTGTCTGTGCGTACATTTGTGCACATATGCATATGTCCTGCGCAGTCGGCTGCATCGAGATCGGCCACCATGGCCGAAATCGGTCGGATGCTTTTTATTTTAAGAAAAATTCAATACAGAGAAAACTTTTTTTACTCATTTCTCTTAGTGGTTTATTTGTGTAACTTAGGAACATAAAATGCAGTCTTTAACCGCTATAATTCTTATTGAGAATGAATAAACCATCAATTCAAAATTCGTCGAGTAACATCAGAATTCTTTTGGCGTTTGGTTACGATACATTAGGTCAAGTGCGGTTTTTATTAGTAGGTACTTAACATAATACGTGACGGTCGTGATAAAGCCTTATCAAAACGTTTACATCTAATTGTCATAGCGTACTCTTTTTTAAAGTGAATATTCATTAAAATTCTAGCAAACATGTTGGCATTATTTTTTAATTTATAATTTTAAACTTTAGCCAACATGGTAAATGTCCGGGATATTTACCATGTTGATTTGTTATAATGAGCTGCCGATATTTCGGCACTGTTGCAAGCGCCATGGTCACGGATGAACACATACATAAAGTCACGCCTTTTTCCCAGAGGGGTAGGCAGAGATCACTTCCAGCGATCCACTTTTCACCTCTGTGGGAAACGTGACGTGACGGGTTGTGGACCACGTCGCCGCCATTCTGCCTTGTGCATTGTTTTAACAAGGTCATTGCGTTCCCACGAGTAGCAAGGATATATGACGGGGGAAGAAAAAGGGGAGGAAGGATACTATCGCCTCGGATGATCCCCTGACTGAATCACGGATGAACTCAGTTCCATATCTCGGACATTTTCAGTTTTCCAATGTTTTTTAAGTTCAGTAGGTACACTAAAATGTTTGTGTAGTGAATATAAAAAAGTAAATAAATCAAATTACAGGTAGGTAGAGCGATAGAGAAAATTAAATTTACAAAAAGCATGTACACTTGTATATGAACAAAATGGATATGAGAAAACTGTATTTTTTATTTGTGTTTCATTACTGTTAGGTTTGGTTATTATAGTATCTACTTTTATTATTGCAAAGGATATATAAATATTTGTGACTGATGCAATACCTAGTAGTTTAAGTAGTAGATAGGAAATTACCTCACTATAAATCGAAATTTTCACGGCTGACCTGGCAGTAAATATGAACATTTAACATTGACTGCTTGAAAATGTAACTACCTACTAATAGTTATGAATTAGACGAAAATTACCTAAAACTTTCATTTCACCCAAAGGGGATTGGGTAATTTTGTATGGACCATTGGCGTAATTTATTTAGCGGTCATTGATCTTTCTGCTATTTATTTGAAGCATTTCCTACCTTTACTAAACATATAATAAAAATAAGTTATGAGCGGTCGCAAAAATTAAAAACGACCCCATCTTAACACATCAAGCCAGAGGTATCTAGAGCCCGAAAATTTAACTTCCTTAAGGAGTGGTATACATTATTAATTAGTTCATTGAGTTTGATGATTGAAGACAATGCTTATTGTAAAAGTGTCACAAACACATACCCATCCTTATGTGCCACAATTGGCACAATAACATGTCGCTCCTGCTGACGGGCATCGATCGATGGACAATGGCACAAGGACATGGCGCCTTTATGGGACGACAATGGGAAAGGAAGCGCGCGTGGCCGTGCCCCACATGTTACTGCTGTTACTAGTAGCAAATAGTTTAATTCATTATTATACGGTACAAACATCTAGCTAGGGTACCTAGATTAGGACTTACACATTTTGCCACTCTATTACGTCTCAAAAATGTTGTCTTTTGTGGTAGAGTTTGAACTTATTAGATTTTCTTAAACCCATTCAATACGTAAGGTACTTGTAAAAAGGCGAGAAGTTATTGATTTCAAGTCGCAGTGGCGTTGAAGATATGACAATAAGTAATTGATGTTGATAATATTAAAACCTTGTTACTTAGCCAACACAAATCGTAGGTATCATTAAAGACACATCCTCCTTAGAAAGAATCTACATATTTTTTATTATAGATACAATAATTATGCTCTATTATGGCTTGCAGGAGATTTGAAACTGAAAATAAATTTTCGTTTTGACCTATGAGATTTAACATTTAACCTTCATTGCCAATTTGAATATACAGGGTGTAACAGGGGGGGTGGATCATCGTAAGTCAATCGATGGGGGACTTCAATACCTATCGATATAACCCCCATGTATGTTCAGCGATTTTCAATAGTTCCAAAGTTATTGAGATTTTTGTGAAATTTTTGTAAGAAGCCGGAATTCAGTATAAAAGTCTTCACTGTAGCTTAACTACTGGACCTGCTTGCATGATTTTTTTTCTAGAAATAGTTCAATAGTGGGTCTTCATAATTACGATACCAATTTGAGTCATAACCCTATCATATTGGAGTAAAAAAATAATTCTTCACAAAAGTTTTACGAATCGAATTGTGTCTACCAACTTTCAAAGCCTCCAGTGAAAAAAAAGTGCCTGTGTTTTTTTTCTAGAACTTATTTTAAAAACTACCTACATCCATAGATAGTATACCCTGAAAATTTCATACCGCTACTGCCAGAGCATCAGAACGAAAATTGAACGCGAATGGCACAGGTGCTATAAATCAGTGTTTTTATTTTTCATGATAAACTTTAATTTTAAAATAAAACGATATGTTTCAGCAAATTTATGCTATGTTAGTAACATTAGTAGCAGTAATTTTACAGAATTGAAAATTAAAGGGGTGAAAATCAAACAAAGACAATTTACATAATTTTTGTTAATTATTTTTTTTACAGTAAGTGTTCATAATTATTGGCTATGCATATACAACACCTTTTTACACAGGTTTTTCGGATGTTGCAAAATGCTACTACTACATTTTGCCTTATCACAATTTGGGCCCCTGAAAAATTTGACATAAAAGAAGCATTCCACAACCTCCAAAAAAGCTTTTAAGAAGGTCTAAGCTATGCATAGCCAATAATAATGCCCATTATGAACACTTACAATAAAAAAAAAATTAACAAAAATTATGTAAATTTTCTTTGTTTGATAGCAGTAGCGGTATGAAATTTTCAGGGTATACTATCTATGAATGTAGGTAGTTTTTAAAATTAGTTCTAGAAAAAAAACACAGGCACTTTTTTTTCGCTGGAGGCTTTGAAAGTTGGTAGACACAATTCGATTCGTAAAACTTTTGTGAAGAATTATTTTTTTACTCCAATATGATAGGGTTATGGCTCAAATCGGTATCGTAATTATGTAGACCCACTATTGAACTATTTCTAGAAAAAAAATCATGCAAGCAGATCCAGTAGTTAAGCTACAGTGAAGACTTTTATAATGAATTCCGGCTTCTTAAAAAAAAATCACAAAAATCTCAATAACTTTGGAACTATTGAAAATTGCTGAACATACATGGGGGTTATATCGATAGGTATTGAAGTCCCCCATCGATTGACTTACGATGATCCACCCCTCCTGTTACACCCTGTATATAAAGTTGCAATGAATATTGAATATTAGAAATATATACCAAGCATGTTTTACCATTGCTATAAATTACAAAACGAACTGCGAATTTTGCATGATAACTGCTAACTGGTTCCGCGTTAAACGTCTTGGTGAACCATAATGGTTTCTCGGTGAAGCAAGCGAATTGCTTACTCAGGTGCGAGAGCGCAGCGACACATATACGACGGATAATATTTGAACAGTTTTGACATCGTGTGTAAGCACTTTTCGAGGTAAATATGAATATTTGTGTGGCCAATAGTGTGGTGCTATAGATTTTTGCCGCTCCATTTTGTGGTGTGCCTTAAGTGAGTGAGTTAATGCAAAAATAGAAACGATGATTAAGTCGACTGTCAATCTGTCTGCGACCCCGCCACGTTAAGGCTCTTATTATTTTTATTTGTTTATCTAGACACACAGTAGCTTTTAGATTTATTTAAATATTCAAGTAACATTTATCGTTCAAAACATTAGATACCCCCTTTGAAGTAAGTAAAAAGATCCTTTCTAAGTCTACTACTGACTAACTAAGTGCAGCCGAAAGCACAAGATTGTTTGAATCTGCATTTGATAGGCTATGTAATGATGTATGTTTAGTTAACCAAAAAACGCTGAAACTCACTTATTAACTTAGCCTCGGATTTGTTTTTCCTCAAAATTGCAGACCCAACCGGTCAGACTTCGTAATATTCTGATATACTTTCAAGACAAAGGTATTTTTTCATGTTTGGCTAATTTAAATAAATTTAACGCATTGCAAACCGCGCCTTTGTCCAAACGACGCAGTTATGTAAACCTCGGGCGACACAGTCAGCGTGTGTCGCGACGGGTTAACGACCATTGTAAGATGAGCTGTGTCTTCATAGGTTTTATATGCTCGTTAATACTTGCGATATTCATTTATTCATTAATTGGAAAGCCAGAGTGAATCACAACAGGTTGTACTTAAAAATAGGATTTAGAAAAGTTCAAAATGAATACTATGGCGGCTACATCATGCTCTGCTTAGAATAGGGAGCAAAGTTGATTGAACTTTAATTATATTTCTCTTCATTTTTACTTCGATAGCTAGTAGGTAAACCGTAAAACACTTATAAAATAAATAATAAATAAAAATGTATTTATTACAAGTAAATCTTTACAAATTAATTGCCGGGGCTTCCCTTAAAGTAGTCGAAAGACACTTGTGTAGGGAACACCTCGCTCTTCCTTATTAAACGTATCAATTTCGATCTACGTAGATATAAAACTATGGTAAGTAAATTAAGAACTTGAATGAACACTTTGAATGAATATATTTTCAAAAGTTGTCTCTCAATTCTCATAGAACTTAACGATTATGAATGATATTATGTTTATTTTATTATTCATTAAAACAACTCCACGCAAAGTGGCGTGCGGCCTCTAGTATATTATAAGGCACAACTTATTTCCCAGCACATTATCATACACAGGCCAGTGTGCGCTGGTGGCAGCCGTCCATTGTGACGGACACACGGACGCACTTGTATTGCACTTTCACAATCGGTTACTTAAGTCGCTCTATTTTATATTAAGTGTCTACAATGGCACACGATACGGTAGCTGAACTTGCTTAAGTTAACGTATAAAATTACTAATTAGGCAGGATGTGACGAATAATTTTGTTCTAAAAATATTTTTTGAATATTCATAATCACTGAAACATAGATATTAGATCCAACAGTAGCATAAATATTAGTACTTAACTGAATGAAAATTAATTTGATGATTTTAAACCACAAAGTTGTCAATAAACATCCACACACGTAAAGTAAATGTATATCATAAAAGGGTTTGCCCTGCTATAACTCCTGGTCAGAGGCACTCCCTCTTGGGAGGTCGAGTGGGACGTCTTTCCTTTAAAGAGGATGCAAACCCCACAATCCCTTCGCTAGCGCTAGTTGGCAACACGCCGCAGGAGCGTGACTCCGCTGATGTATTTTGCGTGTCCAATCTTGATGCACGTGCCGCCAGAGATACAGATCCCAATCGTCTTGCATTCCTCGTCATTGCCAGCGGATCACGGTACCACTGTGAGAAAATACAACACTCTTGGAAGACAAGGATCAACTGGTATTTGCTCCATTCTAGAAGTTTTAGCAAGGAATTACTTTTTTTGTACATTAAAACGAATATCTTAAAGCCCTCAAAGTTCAATTACCTCTAAAACTTGTTCAGTTTATCCCAACCCAAATAAAAAACGAATCGAAGTACACAAAAACTACCCAAACAACATTAATTTGGAACAACAAACATTTACCAACACCGGCTTTATTCCCAAACAAATTTCAAGGTTAGGTGGAAACGTTGGACAAACAATATTGATGAAAAATTCATGACTCCTCAAGTAAAGTCTTTGTCATCGAGTGTTGGTGGAACAAAGACGTTCTTTGTATGACACTTCTCTTAAGATATGGCGGATCGGTTCCGGAGATACGTCTGCATCGTAAGATGGGGACAGGTGGTTAGTATTAGTCTAGCGACATCGATCCGCCACCAAAACGATTCCTTCAATCTTATCATAGTGCTTTCAACCATCCTGTTTTTTAATGTGTATCCTAAGGGAAATCGTATCGTGCCTGATAAGACACGATGATCTTTCGATGCCAAAATCCTGGCTTAAGACTGGTACTTATATCAGCACCGAATATTATTGATTTTCGTAAATATTCTGTTAAGATAATGATGTATAGTAAGTAGGCAGTATTGATTAACGGTACGGAATACGTACACGATTGATTATATTTGTCAAACAACTATGATTGTTGGCTTGTTGGTTCACGTGCCATCGAAAATAGATCTGTGCACAGGGTTGGCACAAAAAGTTTTCTAGAACTTCTTTCATTACTATTTTTTTAAGTATGGATTAAATGTTATGTTTTGACTAAAATCGTGGCCGTCATTGTAGGTAGACATTTACATGTCTGAGTATATGAGACTCAGGTATTTTTTGGCTTAAAAAAAAAGAATTCAGAAGAAACATCAGTGCCCCTTTGTTCTTTATCAATGGTTTAGTTGTATAAATTGTTTCTAAATCAATACATTTGTTTAATCATCTACCATTGCCTAGAGGCACATACATATACACAGATAAAACCAGATGTTTATACGTATACTCGCAACCGTTTTGTATTTTGATTCATTGACGCTATCTTTATTATCTATTAAGACCATCGTGTTTTTATTATCAATTAGTGCTTAATATACATAATGATTCATCAGATGAGTTCATCTGATTAGATAATTAATGAATGCTTGGTGGTTTTCACTTTTACTTGGGGCGTCGTTATGTAACAAAGAATACTATGAATAAGGTGTTCTCACTTGAAAAACATGTGATGTGGGAACGGATATTTTTTATTTAAATATCGTATAACGGATATTTAATTCATAAACGTGTAATGGAGAAACAAAATATTATAATCTTCTTCTTTCTTATAAATAAAAATGAATTGCTGTTCGTTAGTCTGACAAAAACTCGAGAACTCCCGGACCGATTTAGGCAATTTTGGTTTTAAAATGTTCTTCGTAGTCCAGGGAAAGTTTCAATGAGAAAATATAGAAAAAGAATCAGTATTGGCGGTATGAAATTCGCCGGGACCACTAGTTATATTAATAAAAATAAAACTAATAGAGAAAGATTAGAAGTAAACGGTCAAAGAGCAGTATAGATAAGCTCGTCTAACGCATTTTAGGAAATATATTTAGTTACGTTAAACTTAACTGTATTTATAAGCCTTACCAACAAACCCCTTAACACGCCGACAATGTATCACAGTTATATGAAACATTGGATAAGTAGTTATCAAAAAAATATTTTAATTATGGAGTAACGCCACTCATTCGGGAGCTGTCAGAGGTCGAGTTGCAACAGAGGATGTTCCAGATCATATCGGTGCATCACTAACCATAACATCCTCGACGGTATCAGCGATGGCTTCCGGCACATCGTACCCGACCGTCTTCGTTGCATTACCGCTTTAGACATGGTATCTAAGCCAAAAAAAGCATATATACGGTCGAATTGAGAGACCTCCTCCTTTTTTTAAGTCGGTTATAAATATTATAATATTAAAAAAGTCACATGTGATTTCTGTCTTATGATGTGTACCTCAAAATACAAAATACGATACAAAAATCATCGGCCGAGCAGATACGGTGAAATGAGAGTTCAAAAAATTGCTACGACCACAGTTCTATTTTGTTATTCTATTAATATCATATAAAAATCATTTCCAAAAATTGGACACCACTTCTTCATCTGTGTATATTATAATAGAGTATCGAATAGATATTGACCAACGCAACTGCTAACCTTATGTTAAGTTATCTCGCAACAACACTAGCCACTATAAAATCGATGGCAACTCATAAAACAGGCATTAAGCATACAACAGTGGTGTTTATCGATTTGAATGTTTCCAACAACACATTACTCGCACATTACCCTTATCTGAAATCATTCGCACGCTCTAAATACGGTGACCGACGAACCTTATAACTCTTGAATTATTCATAATGATAAAAACTATTCGTGTTTATTTCTTTTGACAACCCTTTTAGCAAGAACAACGGAGATTAGGGAATGGGGTCTGTGACGAGGTTTGATTTCTTTATAAATATTGGAAAACATTGTTTGACATAACTCCGCATACATCAGTATTACTCATTGAGTAGGTATGTACTACTATTTTCGACGACCGATTAGATTATTAATTTTTTTATTTGGTTTTTTGTTTTGTACGGTCATAAAAATTGTTTGATATGTTAGTGGGTATTGCAAGTTGATTGATTTATAAAAAGTTAAAGATATGATAAGCCTAACAGTGCGTAGTAATTCAATATGACACCCTCAAAAAGCCCTAGAAAATAATTAGATAATTCAGTTGAATTCTTAAATATTTCACTGGAAGCGTAACATTCAAAACGATCAAAATTCCAAAATGAATGCAAAAGTAGGTTCTTTACATCTCGAACCGATGTAATGGCACTTTGCCGCATTTCACCTAATCATAGAGCTCACAACGAAAGTAGATTATCGGGCTCCGCCGTTTCAATACGAAATGATGATGGCTACAATGGCTCACACTTTACAAAAGCGTCGTTTACGAGTAAAAGTGCGCGGTTAGCACTCCCTTTGTTGGCGACCACGGCGCTTTAGCAGATGACCTGAGAGGTCACCGCCATTTGGCCCGGAAACTCTTATTTATAGTCCGCCATTTCACACGATTCAAAAGAAAACATGGATTGATCGTTGTTGTACTTAATGACTAAGTGGTTTGCATATTTAGGCTGTCTCGTTATCGGTCGGAAATGGTCGATTGTTAAGAAAATAATTGACTTAAATTTTAAGCTGCCATCTTTTTTCTTATGTGCCGGTCACAAACACATGCGGCTCAGTATTCGGCCTTAAATCGCAGAGGCAGGGTAGTTGTCCTGAAACATAACAATCCGTGATTAATAGGTGAACTCATCTAATAGCGTGTGCGCAAGATTCCAAACGATGATCTCATTCACTGCCTCTTCATTGGTAATTTTTTCCCAAGTGATGCCCCTTACCAGGCCTTACCAATTACCAAACACTGCTTTAGCCTAGTATTTACCCTGTCTCTGTCCATCACCGCGCCGACGCCGCGCCCACCGTCCGTGCACTACGTTGTATCGGTGACGCGATCGCGAGGCACAATGATATTGACATTTTCTATGATCACCCACAACAAATTATACATAAATTACAATTGTATTTTAATGACATGCACAGTATTGCAAACCTAATTTTTATATTATTTATTTGACATTTTTTTTTTTATATTATTTGTTTGACTAATTGTATTTGTTTGTATATTTTAATATGTATTACTTTTGACATTATAACTTTGACTTTTAACTTTGACTTCGACTATTTATTATTTGTATTAACTTTAGTTTGTACGCGACTTGGATCTTTATCTGTAAGCTTGCAAATGTAACTGATGAATAAATAAATAAATAAATCACATTGAACGTTTATGTTTTTGTTATAGCGCAACGCACCTACTAGTCGCGGGAAGCGTTTCACCTTCCAGTCTACTGTCAGACAGCTGGAGCGGCGGCGACTGGCGGAGAAGCTGTCGAGAGAAGCTGACCTGAAGGAGCAGCAGCGAAGGACCGAGCTGGAGGCCATGAGGAGGTCAGTGACCTAGCAAATACCTGTCAAAGTCGTTGGTGCAAAATGCATTAATTAGTTCATAAAGATAAATAAATATCTGAGACATTTCCCACACACGGACGTCTGACTAAGCACTTGTACTATGGGCATCAGAGACTAATATACATACATCATACATCAAATATCTATTCATACATACTTCAATACAAAATCAAAAATGCTGATTACGATTATCATTATTACAGTTATAGATCATTTACTCCAATGGCATTGATTCTGAGGGATAATTATTTCATTTTAACTTTAACAATCTATTGTATTTAAATCACAATGTGTTACCATGCCACAGTGTTGAGATTTGGACCCTGCAGTCGTTCTGAACTGAAGTCTTCATTGAGTTATCACCAATTCAACATCGGAATGTACTAACGTTTGAGTCAGTTAAATAAACTTTTTTTTTCTCTTTCTCTAGAGTGGAAGAAGAGTTCCAGCGCAAGCGAGCTCGGGAGAAGGCTAACATCAGGCAGCAACTGCGCCTCGTCAGCAGCGGAGCCTCCAGCATGCCGCCAACCACTCATCACACCAAGGTGAGTCGTGTTGCAGCAAGCTTCCACTTTTACCCGTCATCATCATCAGCCCATATGTCCCCTCTGTTGTGGAGCAGACCTACCATAAACTAAGGCGATTAGACCTTAGTCAACTTTTCCCCGTCTGCTGAAGGAAGGAGGGTAACGATTTCATTTTTTTTTAAATTATTGGGTTAAACAAGCTGACATGGTCTGAAAACTTTTTCAGAGGTACAAGTAGATACAATCAAATCCAAATCCATGATTAAAATATTTCTTCAACTATTTAAAAAACACCTTGAGTTTATATAGATAAACATAAGTTACAATACTGTAGCATTTTATGGTGTTTACTCTGCTCACCTTCGTCAATGCCAATTTAATTAACATATATGTTCAACTCATACACTATTTAGATCACAGAGCTAAACCTTGTTTTAAATTACATAACCTACTTGGTCGGACCTTTAACACTGACGATATTTGTACGTTTGTTGGATGTTTTGAATGTAAGAAAAATACCTATAAATATATTGAAGATTATATGTAATAAAGATTAGGAACATGCCACTTTTTCTTCTTATGTTCTCGAAATAATTGGACAATTTTTTTTCTCGTTTCTTTACCTACTAATATGTAATTAAGTCCGATAAATAGGAAATTACAAAAACAAGCATTTATTTTATGCGCATAAAACTGCCCTCATTTCACCCCTTTGCATCTGCAATTTGTATCCAAAGCTCGTTACGTCACCATCAGCGGTCAATACGTGTAATCTCCCCACTGCCCTTGAGCAAACACTTAATAAGTGTTCGACCTATCTGGGTTCTGGTGGCCAATCTCAATACAGATCTGCCAACTACAAAAACCATACATACATACATACATACATAAAATCACGCCTTTTTCCCAGAGGGGTAGGCAGAGATCACTTCCAGCGATCCACTTTTCACCTCTGTGGGAAACGTGACGTGACGGGTTGTGGGCCACGTCGCCGCCATTCTGCCTTGTGCATTGTTTTAACAAGATCATTGCGTTCCCACGAGTAGCAACAATATATGACGGGGGAACGAAAAGGGGAGGAAGGATACTATCGCCTCGGATGATTTGGACTGAGTCGATAGTAGCTCGAGGAGCCGGGGTCGCTTACCCGTATACCGTTCACCAACCACCGGACAGATAGTTGTGACTGGTATCCCCTGACTGAAAAACCAATACTTCATATCCTATTTCCAGACTCGGGACGAGCCAGACGGTTCCTGCCGGGACTCGCCCGCGCCGGAGCGGACGCGGGAGAGGAGGCAGGGCCACAGCAACGCCTCTTCTGAAATTAGTGGGAGAAGCAAAAGCACTACTCCGGTTAGTTCTTCTACTCTTTGATCTTAAGATGCCGGTTTAAATATGTATGCGAACAATAAAATCAGCTTAAACATACGTACGAGCGTGCTTTTATCATACATGATGAATGTTATTTTTGTGGTCCTTCGAGCCGGATCATTGAAATTCTTATCACTCATCCTTATTAGAACAGGAACATCTGAAAACGAACAGGAACATCTGAAAAAAAAACATTATCTGGTTTCCTAGATAAGTCACGCTGAGATGTTTCGCTTTGCTCACTTAGCAACATGTGTAAAATTTATGAAGCGTTAAACGTTACTTATTTTTTATTTAATTAGAAGAATGCTCTTCTTTTCGGCACCATATCACCGCACAACAGCGTGGCATCATATCATTTTTACAGACGATGTACTCATACGTACGTGTTCTGCGCGAGTCCGACTCGCACTTGACTTTTTTAGCTAATCAAGTGTTCTTTCTCTACTAGATCCGCAGCGTAGAGCTAAGCGAATGGCGCACGGAGGGCGCGGCGCGCGTGTACCGCGACTGGGGCGGCGCGCCCGCCATAGCCCATCCGCCCGCCTGCGCGCGCATGCCCAAGTCCACGCACCAGCTCTACAATGGTGAGGAGAAATCCATCTAAAATTGAAAGTCCCATTAAGCGCTAACAACAAAAGTATGGCACTGTCACAGTTTAACATGGGAAGTCTCTTTATGGTCCAAGATCCCAGAGCTGCCAGACATCACTTATTTTCTAATGGACAAAATATATACGATTGAGTAGTGTTGGGGTGTACTATCATCATATGACTAGTTGCTACCTTGACCAGACGGCCATTTTTCAGATATCAACCAATCAAGGTACATAGAAACACTGCTCACCTCACTTAAATTCTGATGGCTGATTTTAACATATATTTCACACAATATCATTAAAAATCAGGATTCATTACTCCCAGACACATGCGGTCGGCGGTTTTACCTTACAGACGCTTTAAAGCTATGAAAAAAATTTTACTTTTACTTATTTTCTGATGCTTGATTTTTATATATGTTATTCAAACAACTAAAAAGTGCTCATCTGACCGCAATAATTATAGAATTGTACCTTACAAACTATTTTATTAGAAAAACTTAACTAAATTCAATTTAAAAATAAAAATCTGAAACAGTTGGGTCTGGTGAATGTTTGGCCCCTTGGATCGGTCTGTCCGTTTGCAAAACGTTTTAAAATAGTTGTTTGAATAACATATATAAAAATCAAGCATCACAAAATAAGTAAAATTAAGTAAAAGTAAAAATTTTTTCATAGCTTTAAAGCGTCTGTAAGGTAAAACCGCCGACCGCATGTGTCTGGGAGTAATAAAACCTGATTTTTAATGATATTGTGTGAAATATATGTTACAATCAGCCATCAGAATTTAAGTGAGGTGAGCAGTGTTTCTATGTACCTTGATTGGTTGATATCTGAAAAATGGCCGTCTGGTCAAGGTAGCAACTAGTCATATGATGATAGTACACCCCACCACTACTCAATCGTATATATTTTGTCCATTAGAAAATAAGTGATGTCTGGCGGCTCTGGGATCTTCCTCTATTATGTATCTAAAACTGTTACAAATGTCGTAGTTGCACCATTGTAGAGGTATCATTTTGAAGAAAACATCTTCAAAATGATACCAAGGTTTGGTATCAGTTCTTTGACCAACGCAACCTGCCATGGCGTTTTTGCAGTAGCAGATTTGTTTATTTTTTACATGTTTACCTATCAATTTTATTGTAGTTCTAGGGACCCGCACTCGCTTTGCTTCGGGTAATACTTTTTTAACGGATGACTACGTCACAACATCTACCTGCATGCCAAATTTCAGCCCGATCCGTCCAGTGGTATGGGCTGTATTTTGATAGATCACTATGTCAGTCGGCCTTTGAGTACATTTATTTAGATTAGATAGACATGGATCTTTGCCTCGTTAGTCTTTTAGTGAATATCCGAGGGACCCTGTATTCCAGTCCTGTGTCGGACCTTGGTGTAAATCTGTCGAGTTTCTGTTTCGTGTCTCGGGAAGCACACCTCACTCTTATCGGTTATATCAGATTGCTTTCTCACCGATCTGTATTGAGACCTGTCAACGTGGCCGCAACCATTCTGACTCCTTTTTTTAAATATTCAGCAGCGGAAGTGGAAGCGTTCAGCGGAAGTCCTCGCTCCGACAACTACCGGCTAGAGTTCGCCCGCGGCCGTTCCCCGCGCACGCCGCGCGCGCCGCGCCTGCTGGCCGCTAGGGAGCCTTCCACCTCTGGCTCGGAGTTGAGCTTGAGACAGCCTATTAAGATCAGGTGAGTGTACTATTGAGTGAGTATTAGACCCTGTCCAGAAGTCGCGGTTTTACTCGCGCGTATCGAAATCGCGCGATGGTGAGGTATTAGAGGTTCATATATTCTATCCACATACAGTCGCGCGACTTTCTAGTACGTATCTGACAATCGCTTGTACTATTCGGCGCAACACGGTAGAAATGTTTGGCGCGCGAGCCTACGCCATCGAGTTCGCCCAGTGCAGCATCCTTAGACCCTGTTCAGATGGCGCGTTTTGACTCGCGCGATTGTAAGTACATAATAGCAAGTTGCGCGACTGAATGTGGATAGAATATATAAATAAATATCTAGGACATTCGCACACATGGTCATCTGACCCCAAACTTGTAGAGCTTGTACTATGGGCGTCAGAGACTGATATGCATACATAGATATTTTTTAAATACATACTTAAATACATAATCACACCCAGACACGGAACAAACACCAATGTTCATCACACAAATATTTGTCCCGATTGGGAATCGAACCCACGACTCTTGGACCCGCTAGCCAGAGTTACTAACCACTGTTCCACCGAGCCAGTCATATGAACCTCTAGTACCTTAAGTTTTAAATCACGCGTTTGTGAGACATGCAGTCGCGCGTCTTGCTAGTATGTCACAATAGCGCGAATAAAAACGCGCCATCTGTACAGGGCCTTAGGGATGATAGGATTGAGTTGAGCTACTAAAAAAATGGAGTGAGAAAATAGGGGTGAGAGCCATCCGCTCCCTCGCAGGTCCGGCGATGATGACAAGGCAACTCCTAGCCATCATTGTAGTCAATTAGGAAAAAAGAAAGCTACTAATAAATCAGGGGTGTCGATTACTTGAGTATTAGAGGCGAGGTAGTGGCTAAATGTCCCTTGGTGGGGCTTTATACCACATTAGTTGGAGTCATGAAAGGAGTGGATAACATTTTAATTTTTTTACTAACACAATATGTTAGAGGGCCTTTAGTAGGGCTGATACAGCAATTGCCATGTCTCTTGGGCGTTGTTAACAACACAATTAGACGACTAGTAGTCAAGTTTTAAGAAAATGAACATAGGTAGTGGCTTAGTAGGTATATTCTGTTCTAACTGTGGGCATAAGTGTCACGTCAGTGAGTACTCCACTGGGGAGTTAAGAGGGAGTTTAAGTGTTTGAGTTTGTTTACGTTCAGAAGAAGACAGCACCTATAGTTTTGGCTTATCTGTTTCTTAATTTCGCTTGTTTTTCCTCATTTAATTTATATAGCGCATTGAGAAGCTTAATTTTGGTACTACTCTTAAAGAGAGGGCAGACAGCATAGCATGATGTAAGTAGTTGTTATACGGAAAAGATGCTAAGTAGTGCTTATGATTTCTAGTTGCTTCCATATTTCTTAACTAGTCCGAAAACCAAAAACATTTGTAAGTATTTCAACTTTAAATCTTTGGAATTGTAATGTGATGGCGATGTAAAAAAAAATTGGCAAAAGTATTCAGATACTTCTGACTCCCGTAACGAGATTACCTCATGTTAGATTAGAAAAAGTTAATACATATATGTATAGATATAATTCAACTAATCCAATATGATGATAATTTAAAATTAGTCAGTTATTTTAATTTTGTATTAATAAGTTGACAATGTATTTGAATTAATACCAAATGCTCGTTATTCCCCAAGGTGGTGAAATGCGGCGGTCTGTAGCGCTATGCCTAACCCTTAACGCCTTCGCCGCGCACGGTGAGTGCTTCGCTTGACGACCCTTAGAACCATAGCACATGGTGTTATCTAAACGCTTGTTCGACGCGCAGATTACGCGCGTATACGCGCTTCATACGAGACTTTAACGCAACCATGTAACCTAAGCACGGAGCGATCGCGTATACTAGCTGTAGTCGCTCGTAGCCTTTACGTTCTGTGTGGCTACCATGAGTTTAAAACTTACGCACTCGATATCGCCTACGTGAATATGTCTATGAAAAACTTGTACAGCGCCGCTGGTGGTTACGCGAAGAACTAAAATCGGCCGTATGAAAAAAACAACTCGATAGGTTTTTAACGTACGTAAGTTTTCGATAGCCAACTCATGGTAGGCCCTCAGATCAGGGGGCTTAGACAAAGTTACAATATCGAAACGATAACGAAGTTCGAAAAGAACAAAATGTATGGGATTGACCACGTGATTTATCGCGTCTAATGTCAATCCCATACATTTTATCCTTTTCGAACTTCGTCATCGTTTCGATTTTGTTACTTTGTTTTCGGCACCAGAGCATCCCTCCTCGTTGTCTACTCCGCTCATTTGTACGCGCGTATACATACATGCTTCTACTGCGCGTATACGCTCTTCATGCACGCGCTTGTATCATCAATGCAAACGCAACAATCGGCGTTTACGGCGCCGATAACGTCGACTGCGCGTTTAAAAAACACCTTGTGCTATCACTCATAAGGGCGATCCTTATACCCTAGTAGTAATTTTCCCTTATACACTCGGGGACAAATAAACCGGGCCACCAACCATTTTTCATACAAACATGTCCAATTCTGAG
Source organism: Maruca vitrata (assembly GCA_039566165.1). Taxonomy (NCBI): domain Eukaryota; kingdom Metazoa; phylum Arthropoda; class Insecta; order Lepidoptera; family Crambidae; genus Maruca; species Maruca vitrata. Next base: position 17,559,829 of record CM076913.1, on the reverse strand, counting down.
GCCTATAAATCTAAAAGTTTTAGTGCTATGGTAAAAATTTAAATGTAAATAGATGTCAGAAATTATCAATTATAAAAAAAATATGTTAACTATCTCCAGAAATATGCTCATTTCTTTAAAACGTAGCAAACATTGGTGGTTTTTTGCATCCCATATAAACTTGTATGAAACAAGTAAAACAACTTACATTTTCCTGATTTTAAGGAAATTGGTGTATCTGGAGTTAGTTAACATATTTTCTTCAAAAATGTATCATTTCTGACATCTATTTACATTTAAATTATTACCATAGCACTAAAACTTTTACATTTATAGGGCTCAGTACTGGACATGTTTGTATGAAAAATGGTTCGTGGCCCGGTTTATTTGTCCCCTAGTGTAGTTTCATATGACTCTCCTGGTAGTTATTGTAACTTCTGTAGTTTCGCAAAACTCCTACATTATATGACGGGATTAATGTCTAATGTGACGATGTCCCTTTTGTAGTTTTAACACAATTTATCCCTTTTGACGAATAAATAAATATAAAGTAAAAGTCGTATGAAATAAATTACATACTTACATAATACGTAAGTTATATATTATTCTAAAATATTTTTAGAAGCCTTTAATGAGTTTCAAATTCGAGTGAAGTAAAATTTTGACACAGCTTTGTGTTTGTTTTTTATTTCTTGATTTAAAATCCATTGAATTTACATTATGTTTTCATCAAACTCTACCAACAAGTGTTAAACAATGATTATAGTATATTCTTGTAGTGAAAAGAACGTTTTTCCGTTATAATAATCATTACAGATTTGTTCCTTTCCGATCCATGCATGATATTAAACCCTAGTTTCAATCCTTTTATTTTTAGTATAAGAACCTAAGTAGAGCTTATTTAACTATTGTAGTGTCCTGGTAGTTAAGCATTCAAACTGATCCTTATGTCTTAAGAACTTCTTAAAGCTGCGCTGGATTCTGCGTTTATTTGAAATTTGTATGTAAATTTAATGGGTAATTTGATGTGAAAATGTTAAAAAGTTGCATGAACATTATAATTGGAAAAACTGGGATGTCTTACTACAGCATGACAGACAAGGATACGATATTAATGGTATTAAAAAAAACTTAACATCATTACTTATGTTTACTTATTATTAAGTATGTAAAACTTCAAAGTAAGTAGTCTATTCTAATCTATGGTTTTGTATCGTCCAAAAGTAACTCCCAAAGTAACGGTGTGACGGGAGACTCCAAAGACGACGTCGACGAGCCCGCTATCGTTCCGACCCTGCGACCCTCAGGCCCCGCGAGAGCGACCATCGCCATCCACTGATCCTATGCGACGCGCCTTCCCGAAGCCAGGAATGTACCGCGCAATTGACAACCTCTGCATATTACGCAAAATTATATCAACCTGGCCTATCAAGGTTTTTGCGCTAGTAGTAGTTTAAATAACTGCAAAAATTAGACAAATGACGATTCTGTGAAACATATAAAAAACATTATGTTCTATAGTAAACCGCTACTGCGCAAACATTTCTTGATGACCATGTTATTTTGAGCGTACCGCAAAGGTGCCACTTAATTGCTCAAAAATTTAAATGGAACGTTTTTGTTATTAAATGTAGACACATTACAAAAACAATCAAAAAAGTAAGAGTTTACTTTTATATTACAATGATTAACAAATCGATTATTGCAAAGAATTGTAACGGGTATTGATTTTTGATTAGAATCATTTGAAAAGAAAGATATTTCGTTTCAAAATAACTGCTGCACTAATATTAATACAGTTCTCGAATATAGTTAAACTTTTTTATATGCCGAGAAGCGTGAGTGTCTTCAAATCAAAATAATATTGGAACTGTAGGTGTCAACATAGTGAACTACATTAATGAAACGTCCATCATAATGAAAAAGTATCAGGCTCCCTGCGGCTACAAAAATTGGGTCAAGCTAATAGTGTTTACATTGTATTATGGGTTTCGATTGCTGTTAGTTATATTTTAACTTACGTAGACTAGTTAATCTAACTCTTAGTCGTATCAAATGTATCTTAGATCTAGTATCGTTGTAGTTATATCTATTTAATTGATTCTCGTTATTGAATTTATTTTTGTTGCTAATTTGACTCCGAAGAGTGCTTTAAATATCGTTTTCTGTATAAATAGTTAGAACTGAAGATTTTATGTAAAGATTATGATATTGTAAGATTAGTGGTAAGAATCATACAATGCAATAGCTATCGTCTTCCATGTAAGCTAAATACTGAAGCTTTAATATAGACTGTAGACTATTATACGTATTAAATCAGGTGCTATTTACATAAATACGTAATAACTGTAATTTCCTCACGTTCATAAATATATATTTTTGCAGCTCGCAATCTACATACTGCAAACGGATTTCTAGGTGTATAAAAGAAAACTTTAACGGTTAAATTGTTCATGATTTACTTCTTTAATTTTGTTACATGAATATATTTTAATAGATTTCTTTTGTTTTTATCGTTGTCAGTCCCATTTTAACCTTTCACCTGTCAGTTTAATATCTAACCCATTAAAGCAGAATGCTTTACAATAGACAACAGGCGCGCCCAATGAGAATACACAATGGAGACGTTAAAGCAAATGAATATTCTTCCCTCGGGTGGTAACCTTTATTCGTCGATCAATCATAGTGCGGCCACACCGGTAGTGTAGGGTTGAGGGCTGAAGTTTACACGTAATCGTAGTAATTTAAATTCAATAATTGGTAATACCTAACCTAGGTGGTACCTTAACGACTTGATTTAATATTTTTACTATAAATCTAACTGCCAAATATTTTTTTTTTATCAAAATCTATACAACGATTTCATGAAATAAGCTAATAAAATGTATAGTTTCTACATTTTCTATTGTCTTGGCCTTAGTTAGCCTTCGTATTGCAACGACTTGCAACTTTTAGTTTACGGACAAACACTTGTCAAACTGATGCAGATTTCCAATTTTCCAACTAATATATCGTTCATAGCTCAAATATTTTTAAATACCCACCTATCCTATTAAGGATTGAAGGTATATGCCTCTATGGATTTTTTTTTCTTTTGTTAATTTACTTTTACGTGAAATATTGTCCCGCCAGCCCTATAGATATATAGCCCTAAGCCCTGCTGGGCGCGGCGAAGTGGGTTAACGACGTGAAGCTTGACCACGCGATCGCTAATAAATATTTTTATCCAAGAGTTAACCGAAATGCTTACAGTCCGGTCATTCACCGAAGTAACACCGGTACTGGTCCAACATTGCCGGAAAAAGAAATTATACATAATCCAGGTGACTATGATATGATTTTTTGAATAAAGTTACGCTTGAAATATCGTAATGGCTAAATGTACTAAAAGGGAAGATATTCAGATTCAAAGAGAGTTAGAACTACATGATCAAAATAAGTAGACTGCCAATTAGGGAAAATATCTGAATTATTGATAAAACATGATTCAATTAATTAATATTATGTAAAGAAAGAAAAGTATAACTAATAATGTTCGATGAAGTGGGTATAGATTACACTCATTCCAAATACAATGTTTTTATTTATTTTTATGTAATATCTACAATTAAACAACTTCATGTATGTTTATATAAATTATTACGTGCAGGTGCAATACGCATACATTTAAGGATTTACTTAACTTAAATTGTACTTAAATAGTCGCTCAATCATATATCTAATATAAACCATGTATAAAGTACATAGTAAACTAAGAACATAACCATAACGTATTATGTTTATATAATCACTCATGACATATATTACGTATGTTAACGGCTCGTAATGTATTGTATTTCTATTTTATGTCTTTTCTATTCTATTCTAATGTATGTCTAAGTATTGTACATAAATATAACGAATTGGTGCATGTATATAAATAGTACATAAGCATTGTTTATTCTACAAGTAATAAACATTTGTATTTTCAATGTGAGTTTTTTATTACTTCCTAGATTTTCCATAAGAAAAAACATAACCTATAAATTGCGATATTATTATAATGTCTTGTCCGGCATCCTGCTTACTGAGCTTTAGACGGAATGTACCGAATCCTTGGACGAAAGCTTTTAATGTTAGCTTTACAAGATACAATCAGGTTTTCACACATTACATTTGAATATTTAATCACTATTACAAACTACACATGATCAGAAAAAGTTATGTCGATGAAGTGTTTGCACAACATATTAAAAACCCATTAGCTTCGGTCAATGCTCCGCTCGAATGCTACTACAGCCTTAAATAAAACAATAGCAGGGAAATACATAGAAACTGTACATTACATTCTGAAAACCATCATTTCCTTATAATTTCCTTGGAAACTCTTCAATGTACAACAAACTTCAGTTTTCCTTCATAAAGGTTACCGTTTTTACGCATGCGCTGATTGAAAACGAAAGCTTTGGAGGGAAAGTTCAGTCAAGCAGTAGCTTTCATACGAGTACACACACTATTGAACTGAAAAAGTTTTGTAACTGGCCGCTACGGACTGTAGGGAATGTTCAAGTGTAGTTAGCTATAATAATAATGACCGAGATACTACTTTGTGAACTAAGTTTCGAAAAGTGTTCGTAAATACGATAGTTTTATAGATTCGAGTGAAAATCATATGTGAATAAACTAGTGTAATATGAATTATGAATGGGGGACTTTACATTTCAATTAACTAAAGTGTCTATTCGTATTATAATTTGACTCGCAGCACAGTTATAGTTAATTTGACAAAAATATTGCCCGATCTTTACATAAACTACTAGGCGATAGTAACAAGTGCAAATTAAAAGAAACTATGCATTACTAGGTCTGGCCTTGTGAACAATCCAAAGACAGTAACTATATTTTTTTAACCACACCTTCATAAAGGCGTGAACACACCAACCGACCGTGGCATTTGAAGACGTGCCGCTGGGATCGGGCGGTTCTTCCGTCCCGCTTTCCAGGTCCACCTCCAGGCAGTGCATAGCGTGCAAGCACAAAGCCAAGCTGCTTCCTGAGGTCCTGGATCCGGCCCCGCCGGGGACCGCGCCCCCGGCCCTGGAGTCCGCCCCTGTACTTCTGACGCCGGTCCCGGAAGCTGTGGCTTTACCTGAGCCAACGAGAGTGGTGGTCACGAAGGCTCCAGTGGTGAGAGAGATGGCTGCCAAACCGGAAGTAGTGCATGAAGCGCTGGAGGATAGGGATCCCAATAATCTGAATCAGCATGTGCAGGTAATAATCATCATTAATGCTTCTGTTTAAGAGAGAGTTAATAATCGAAAGGAAAAAAGGGAGTAAAGTAAGTATGTATTTGACGGTTTGAAGAATAATGTTACTAGATAGCAAGAATGTTATGAGAAGGTATCCTTTTGGTGGCTCTACTGTTATTACTTCACAATAACGAAATTTATTGTAAAAGCCATAATAAAACTTCTTGTAACTTGTTACGTAAATCTATAAATAGTTATCTTTTTACACATTTACTAGCAGAACCAACAAGTTGTTAGCCCGGTGAAAGTGAATTTCCGTTAGCTAATAAAACATCGTTCACCCACAATTTATTCAAAACTAACAAATAAAAGGAAAACCGTCATAAGTGCCAAGTGTAGCAGCAAGGGCGACGTTGATAAATTATTTTTATGCGAATGCTAATTTACCACTTAAAATAGAACTTGTGTTCCGGCGGAAAGCCATTTACATATACCCAGTAACCACTACTCGTGAAACCCCGCTGAAGTCAGCTGGAAAGGTCACGTGGTAACAAAGAGTAACCTTGTTACTTTTGCAATTAGAATAAAAAACCCCAATGGTTTAGCAGATTAAAGGACTCTATCAGAGAGTCCCATGTTCGATTCTTATGGTTGAGGACGCGAATTGTATTTGAAAAGAGTACAAATCGAAATCAGATTACCTACTAATATCCTTGGAATAAACATTAGTGTATATTGCAGCTCTAAAACTTATTGTAGAGTCGCGCTGACGATCCAATGATAAAGGGATGGTTTTTGAGTTGATAACGCTGACCGGTCGGCGTCAACACCCTACCTATACAAAAATCTATCGTCGCCGAAGATCGTGTCGTTAGCACGACTCTAAAATCAGCCTAAAAGATTTCATTATTTAATATAGGTATCTATGTATTTATCATTAAAATATTATTTTCAACTCTCTGTTTTAAATCTAGACACGCGGTCGCGTGTCAAGCCAAGTTCAAGAAACAGAACTGGCGAGCCGCACCGTGTGTAATATTACACGAACCATTTGGAACCACTTTTGAACCCCTCATAAATCAAAAACTATTTCACATAAACGTATCAAATTTGGCTCATATATTGTGACTTGCGAGATAAATATGTGTTCTAAATTTCATAAGCTTATCTCAAACAGTTATTTAGATATTAATGTCCAAAAATCCTCATTTTTATCATTGACTGACTGACAGATCAAAATTCTAACCCAGTTCCAAATGACCTAGAGAGTTAAAATTTGGTATGCAGATAAATATTTAGATTTAGATAGGTAATTACATGAAACCTAAGGAATAAATAAAAAACTGGCAATTTTTTAATAATTAGGTTAGGTTCTATTATGAACGCTTAACATAAATACCTAATTAGTGCCTAATCACGCCTATATACCGGGGAAGGCAGAGCACTAAGTATATAAGAATAAGAATAAAGAATAAGAATAGTTTATTGCTCACATAGACATTTTACAAAATATGTCACAATTACAAAAGGAAAAAAAATACAGGTAATGAGCAAATGGAAGTGACTCAGCTTGTGCTGACATGGGACCGAGATCCTTGCCAGCGCTGATTTTCAGCCACTCCAATGTCAACAAGATGGTAGGTGTGACTGATGGATATGAGGGCTACTAATACAATTTAAAAAAGTGATGAATATATAAAAAATAACAAACATAACAAAAGATGTTAAACTCTACTTAAAGAAATAAAAATTAAAAAATTAAAAATAAAACAATACAAAATAAAGATATAAAAAGGCGGTGCATTTATATTTTAATATCCCTTTAAAAATGTGTTTACATGTGTGTGTATGTGTGTGTGTGTGTGTGTGTGTGTGTGTGTGTGTGTGTGTGTGTGTTTAAAGTGCATGCTGGCGTGTGTGCGTGTGTGTGTGAGTGTGTGGATCTGAAGTGGTTTTTGCATGCTGTATGGATGGAATCATGTGAAGAATTTTTTCGTGACTAGGTATTTCCAGTGTTCTACTCTAAGTTCCTCCGCAGCTAGCTGTTTCCTCATTAAGGCTGCTTTGTATTTCTTTTTGAAAGTTTTACCACTCATCGGTATCCGCATAGGAGGAGGAAGATTGTTCCAGATGCTAGCTGCGTAGTATTTGAACGATCCTCGGTAGCGTGTGGAGTTATGCTTGGGTACCTTTAACAGGTTCAGTGTGGTATTCCGGAGACTCCTCTGGCATGTGTCCTTGATCCAACTCATTTTCTCATACAGAAATTGAGGTTTCCTGTTGTGTATAATTCTGTGGATAGTGCAAGCATACTGAAGTTCTCTTCTGGCATCCATATTTAGGATTTCTTTCTGGTTCAAGTAAGGGCTTATAAATGCTCGTCTCGGTACATTGTAGCTAAAGCGAATACATGCATTTTGTACTCGCTGAATGGCTTTGGTACTTCGAGCGCTCAATTTAGGACCAATCACAGGACTGCAATAATTGAAGAGGGATAGAACGAGGGAATCAGCCAGCATTAACCTCACTTCTTCTCTAAGGTAAGTTCTAATTTTGTATAGTATTTTCAGTTTCCAGAAAGCAGTTCTAATTTTCTTATTTACATGTTCATCGAATTTTTGTTCGCTGTCCAGGTTAAGTCCCAAATTTCTTGCAGAATTAACCCTTTCTATAGTTACGCCGTTAATCACAAGATCCTCTTTGCAATTCAAGACTCTGTTCACTTGCAGTTTGGTTCCTAAAACCAACACTTGTGATTTAGCAGGGTTCAGGATAAGTGAATTTCTTTCAGACCAGTCATAGATATTACGCAGATCAGCATTGATTTTCATTACAGCCTCTTTAGTATTATTTGCGTCAAAAGAGTAGTAAATCTGGGTGTCATCAGCATATAGGTGATACTTACAGGTCTCTATATAGTGTGGGAGATCGGCTGTAAAAATTGAAAAAAGGATTGGACTGAGTATCGAACCCTGAGGCACACCGCGATTTACTTTTTGAGGACACGAAAGTATTTTTTCACCGTGTTTTCCGTATATTACCACAGTTTGTTCTCTATTGGATAGAAATGTTTCAAACCATTTGCACGTGTTCCCTGAGAAACCATAGTGAGACATTTTTGCTAACAATAGCTGTGGATGTAAACAGTCAAAAGCTCTAGAGTAGTCCAACAAGACTAGAAAACTACTAAGCCCTCTATCTGATGCTTCTGTAATGTCATCGGTTACCTGAAGAAGAGCTGTTTCCGTTCCATGACCGCTGCGAAACCCAGATTGGAACTTAGGAATAATATCTTTTGCGTCTAAATAGGCTATGACTTGCTTCAGAACCACTTTCTCCAAAACCTTGGAGTATCGGGAGTATTGAAATAGGCCGAAGGTCCTTCAGTTCCTCTACCGTGCTTTTTTTAGGAATAGGTTTAATAAGTGCCTTTTTCCATTCCGTAGGGAATTTATAGGTTTTAATAGATCTATTTATGATCGCTGTGATAACAGGTAACGTTTTGTGAAGCGTGAGTTTGATCATTTTAATATCCAACTCATCTTGTCCAGCTGAATTAGTGGTGATGCTATTTATCATTTTGTATACTTCTATTTCGGTGGTGGGTTTCAGGTCGAAAGTACTATGCAATCTAGGCAATTTTATATAACTTGATACAGTGTTTAAATCTACAGTATTACAGGAAGGTAAGGTATGAAAGTGATCGCTAATCTTATTAGCATCATTAAGATGGGGTGGAATACAGTCCCCATGGCCATTATTTAGAACGGTAGAGCGTTTTATGTTTTTCCACAAGATGTCAGGCTTTTTTATGTTGTTGTTTACATGAAAGTTAAAATATGCCTTCTTTTCGTGTTTTATGGCTGTTGTGATGTAGTTCTTTAGACTGCAGTAATATTGTTTTGCTGTATCTGTTTTATCTTTATGGTATTTTTTTAATGCCTCATTTCTTTGGTCTATCATGTATTTTATGGTGTCTGTTATCCACGGTTTGTACGTATCTTTAATTGTGATCCTTTTTAACGGCGCATGTAGATCAAAAAGTGTTTGTAAGTGATAGTTAAATGTCGAAACCATTTCGTCAACGCAATCTAGTTCCATAATGGAGTTCCAGTGAATGAGATCCAGATCCGTTTGAAAGAGGTCAGGGACTATATTATTTAGCGATCGTTTATGTATAAACTGCTTCACGTACTTAGGTTTTTTAATATCGAAATCTACCACTACAGCGGCGTGATCACTAAGGGAGGGATTATGTACTATTTCTATATGTTTACAACGGCAAGAATCATCCACGAGAACAAGGTCAATAGTTGATTCCGTATAATCGGTTTTTCGGGTTGGTTCATTAACTTTTTGTACAAGATTATGTTGTTTACAAAAAGTATCTAATTCCTTAGCCGAAATAGAGTCCATTTGACCCATGTTAATATTGAAATCTCCCATCAAGCATATGAAATTACAATGCGACATTACGCTGACAGACTCACTAAGAGCATCCAGGGCATCTCTTACACAGATGCTTTCCGGTCTGTAGGCGGTGCCCAGCGCCAGGGTTCTCCCCGGTAGACGGACTTCTAACCACAATTGTTCCAGCGGAGAGTCCGGATGATGTCGGACTTTGGTAGTGATTTCTTTTCTCACATAGAAACCCACGCCACCGCCTCTTTTTCCCTTTCGCGCTTTATGAATAAATCTATAATTCGAGATAACTGGCGCCAGATTTTCCTCTCCATCTTTAATCCAAGTTTCATTAATGGCAAGTATGTCAAACTTATGCTTTAGAACAGTAATTATGAATTCATCTTGTCCAGTATTTAGTGATCTCACATTTAACAATCCCAGTTTCAACCATTTCTTTTTTTCGTTAGCCATTAGGACAATGATCTAATTTGAGATGTATGTAAAGGTAAACTTCAATGAAACACAGTGAGATGACAGTTATCTTAGGGGCGCGATAGAGAAGGTTTGCATGTGTAGCGTGTTGTTCAGGTGAGAAAAGGACACAGTTTGGTGTATTGTGTAAGTATATAATGGTAGGTATGAAAACTCTAATGTGTTTTGTGTTTATGTGTTTATAATTTGACAAGGATATTTCAGGTTCATTTTGTATGCGAGAGTTTAAAAATGTGAAGGAGTGATAACAGTACCAAAAAACGATTTCAAAATTAATTCTACCACAATAAGGATATAAATTAAAGTATACTAAAAAAATATAACAATCCGTTTGCTGTCTTATCTCGCAAAGGGGAATCAAAATTAAGGAGATCATTAAAGACGCCAAAAGCCCTGTCGTCGACGTCTGGTTAATGTAAAATATGGAGATTTGTGTAAACGAGAGTATGTGTAAAGAGGTAAGTGTAAAAGTAGTAGTTATGTTATGTATGTATTGTATTGTAGTAGTATGAGTGTGTTTTACACTTGAGTGCATGTGATGTGTAAAAGTCTGATCAAACATGGGATTCACCAAAAACCCTTTGTATGTCCTCCTCAGAACGCAGCCTGTGGCGGGGTCTGCCATCATTTTGTCGCGTAAATACTTTACCATCACGCGTCCAGACGTATTTATATTGGCAGGCTCGAGCCAGTTCACGTGCCTTATAAAAAAGCATGCGGAAGTGCTGGGTCAACCTCTCATTAATGTAGAAGGCGCGGGCGGGACCCGGCAGCTGCAGGCCCTCGGTGGTGGCGGAGCGGCGCACGCGCGCGGCCCGCAGCAGGTCGTCGCGGGCGCGCGGCGCGCGAGGCGCACCACCAGGGGCGCGGGCGAGCGCGGCGCGGCCCTGCGCCGGCGGCCGCAGCGGCCCGACCCTCTCAGCGTTCACCACGTCCCTCTCATCGAGGTCGACACCAATCTTACTTGCGAGTGCCATTACGATGTGTATTGTGTTCTCATTAGTTTCCTCAGGGCATCCCGCTATCTCTAGATCGTTCCGTAGTAATTCCTGGTCCCGGATGCATAATTCGGTTTTGAGGTCTGATATAGTATTCTCGAGGGATGAGACATCAGGGACTTTATTTTCCCGTATTTCTAATTCCTGGATCTTAGCTTCTAATTGACCGATACGGTTATGCTGCGAACGAATAGTGTCCATGAGCTCAGTAATTGACACGCGTAGGCTGTCCACCTCACTTTTGACCAACTGTCTCATATAGGTTTTTAATTCGGTAATCATCTCTTGTTGTAGGCCAATTTGAGTATCTATCCGAGGGCTAGTTAGTTTCTCTTCGCCGAGTGACGTACTATCGGTCGATCGTGAGGACTTTGCCCGGTGTGTGACGTTACGATCGCCGTCCGGTGACTCCATATAATCTGACGCTGTCGCAGATGCAGACCTGACTGGCGTATCTACATTTCCCGTTTTTGGTCTTTTATTTTTACACGCTGGACATTTCCACTCATCTTTTTTTGTCATGATTTTATACAATGTGAATGAAATGTTAGCACAGTCTATGTCGTATGACGCCTTGCAGGTCATGCATTTCAGGAAGGTGCTTTTTGGTAGGGCTTTGTGACAGCCGGCGCATACCTGTGGTGCGTTCATTATGTATTTTATTTCTTGACTGACGTAGATAATAATTTATCGATATTGGCGACACGTAACCCCCTCTGCTGAAACTTAGACGTACTATATTGTAGTGCACTATGGAGCGCCCTCTGTTATAATTCACAAGAACTGGAGGGACTCTGCTTACGGTGAGCTTGCTGGTTTTGCGGGTGAGCGATAGATGGCGCCAGTATTTATTGATAAAAAATAAGTACTACGTTTTGATGAATCACAATTGAGGTTATGAAATATTTACTTATTATAAAAAAATATGTAATCACACCGTTAAGGATACGCCAGCACTTCAGGAGACGAACCGGATTAGTCCATGCAAAAACTCCGTAGTTCAGATGCGTTAAACACAAAAACAAGTTCTGGCTGAGCCGGTAGTATTTTAACTATTTACACTGTTATTACGACTTTATTCGTTACACCTCCACTTGTGTTGATGTATTAAGTCCAAAAGATTCTGGTAATAATCTCGAAGATACGTTTTGTCACTTATAACACTCAAAAACAATTTTTGTTTCTCCTAGTAATGTTTACTTGCGCGCAGTAGCGCCCTCTCCTATATAAGTAGGTATACTTACTTATTTACAATTAAGAGTAGGTACTTATAGTCGGTTTTCATATTTATTACTTAGGGTAGGTACCTAATTTATTAATTGGGATTAATTATTATTTTTATATTTAGCGCCCATCAATTGTATAAAATTAGGACCCACGGCGTTACGATGATACCTATATACTTTTCTACAAAAAGTAATGATATCCAATCCAAAACATAAATGTGAAATGAGAGCCAAGTTCAATATTATGATAATTGCCTTGGTTGTTGACTTCAACGACAAAAGAAGTGAGATCTAAATGGGTGCCAAGTTCAATGGTCAACCCTGAAATTTATTTATAAGTAACACTATAACATACCTATCACATCTTCTTATAACATAAGATAATGTATGGTGGTAGCCTATGAAGGTCTGTCTTGGCTAGTTTCTATAAACCTACCAACGTATTATTATGTTCGCTCGCTAGTTTCAACCAACAATCCAAATTTTCGGAATTATAAAATAAAAACCGACAAATACTTGTAGGCTTAGAACTTGCGACGGCTATAATTCATATATGAAAACTAGCCAAGACAGACCTTCATAGGCTACCACCATACATTATCTTATGTTATAAGAAGATGTGATAGGTATGTTATAGTGTTACTTATAAATAAATTTCAGGGTTGACCATTGAACTTGGCACCCATTTAGATCTCACTTCTTTTGTCGTTGAAGTCAACAACCAAGGCAATTATCATAATATTGAACTTGGCTCTCATTTCACATTTATGTTTTGGATTGGATTATTACCTACGAGTCACGTATTTGATACATCTTTACTGGTACGTAGGTATGTCAATGTTCTTTTCCTTAATGATTTCATGCGGCTAATTACCCTTCCAACCTTTGTTTACCTCTGCACTTGGAATGCTGAATATTTTATGATATACAACACTTATGATTCGTATGTTAGTATTTATGCAAATTACGCGTTTGTCAAGGACGAAAGAATATTATTTCTTCCTACGTCATTAAGGTACCTAATTATACAAAAATAATTTCCTGACGGACTTGTGGCATGGAAAGAGTTGGTAAAAATTACCTACTTATATCGTTTTCGTTTTAAGACAACAGTATCCCATCAAAAACATCCTGTAAAAAAACTAGCCAAGTCTCGATGGAGCAGATTGCTCATCTCTAAAAAGTAATGAAATCTAGACAAAATCGTGCCAAGCCTAAGGTTCCTTACTGCGATTTCTTCATTATTATAGTTAAGTGTTGTGTGACTTGGCCGTTGAAGGGAACACAAGGGTACATAACCAGCTGTCACCAGAACCGCTACCTATTGACGATGAATGAATAACAAGTGAAAATTAAGGCTTGATACTGGTTTTATGATATTAATATACCCGTTCGACTCACACGTTTCGAGATTTAGCATGACAAAAGCAACCTTAGTATGGAGAATAATTCATTATTATCTAAATATCAGACGAATGAAAATACAAAAATTAATAATAATAATATGTATGGCTCGGTTATCGATTCAAACCTCTCTAGACCCCACAAACCGTAGTGGCATAATACTACACCTACAACGATTGCGCTAGTACATTCAAATTGATGACGATTTGAAAAGATTGCTCTATAAAAATCGCTAGAAGTATTTGCTAGAGCATTATCGTTGCGTGCTATCCGCGATTGGACTAACTACTGTTGTTTACCTGAAATGGCCATTTAATAGGAAGCTTTGCTATCTAGATAAATATCTGAAAACAGATAGAAAAATGTTGCTTCCACACTTTTGTAAACAGTCCAGTCACTTTGAATTTAAAACCTTAAAACGAAACTTTACAAAATAACTCAGAAGAATTCCTTAAATAGTTGCTTATAACAATTATATTTATTTTTTATTAATCATTTCAAAATTTTAGTAACTTAGTATGTACTTAGTATCGATTATGATATTAATTTTATAGTTTATATAAACCATAACTAGCATTTGGGCGAAGCCTCCGTACGGTGTATCTTATACATCTACGTAATTTGGCATTAGTTTATTAAAAAGTAAGTTTTATTAAAACAAAGTTATTACTATGATTAAAAAATATCAAAATAAATATTTATTCTATTCTACATTGACCTTCTCAATAACCAGCCAGTCATATTCTATTTGTAGGCAGCACAAATGGACAACAATAACTGAAATGTGAATCGATCCGCCATTTTGCCAACGATGAGCCCTCCATAGAAGCAATGGATCGAGTGCCATGCTCCTAGTGTCAGTGTGTCAATGCCACGACACTTCGAACGATTTTCATCGAAACTGATTTATAGCCCTGACTTTTAGCAGGTTTTAAAAATTGGAGGTTCCCGTATATTGGATTGCGAAGGTCGGGTCGCTCGGTCCACAATTAGGCTGAAGTGTACTTGTACAAATATGTTTGTATACTTCAGCATAAATAATCTTTCTTTAACTCGTAGTAAATAGTAAGGTAACGTCATGAGTGGGGTCACGCTACGACCACCGTTATTGCAGAAGCCATTACTTTCTCTAAGGGGATGTTAACCCTATAAAACACAAGCGAGTTATTCAAGCCCACTAACAGTAAGATCAAAGTTTCGTCGTGTATACTGTAGGACTTTTTGGTTAAATGATATTTTGTTTTTATTCTCATTTTCATAACGCTCATGCACATGATGCCGCTACCGCGTATTTTATACTAACTATGCTAGAGAATTCGTCCGCTTTTCCATCCGTTTTTTACATATTTTCCATTGTTTCTTTGCTCCTATTAGTCGCAGCGTGATGTTATATAGCTGAAAGCCTCCCTCGATAAATGGTCTATCCAACTCAAAAATATTTTTTTAATAATAAATGAAATAAATAATTCACAACATCACATTCATTGATCTGATCCCGTGGTACGTAGCTTAAACACTTATGTTACAAATGTCAGAATCAACAGTGGATACACAAATATACATAAATATATTTAATAACACAGACATGGAACAAACACCGATGTTCGTCACACAAATATTTGTCCCGGGGCATCGAACCCACGACCCTTGGAACCGTAGATAGTGATCACTGACCACTGTTCCACCGAGCCAGCCAATAATACTATCATTTCACCAAAACTCACCACCAACAGATACTCTGGGACGACATAATCGGCGAGCCGGAGGGCGCCCGCAGCCCCGAGTGCGCGTGGCGACTCAGCGCGCTATGCTTCCAGCACGCGCGTAGCTGGTGCTACACGCTGCTGGCCGTGCTCCTGGTACCACCTTGTGCGCTGCTACTAGGCTGCTCCTTCGCCTGCCTCGCCTTCGAGGTACAGACCGATACATGACAGCTCCCGAAGGCGGAAGCTTCCAGCACGGGACCCTATTATTAAGCCTCCGCCGTCCGTCTCCAAGCTGAATCTCATAAACAGTGATAGCTAGAAAGCTGAAATTTTCACAAATGATGTAGGTATTTCCGTTGCCTCTATAACAACAAACAAGTTTTTTTTACATAATTGGCACGAAACCCTTCGTGCGCGAGTCCGACTTGCACTTGGCCGATTTGTTATTTACATTGTTATAAAATTTACAAAAATGGCTACGAACGTCTTTTAAAAATATGATGGGCAAGAAGTTAACTTATTACATCTGTAAAATCTTCATGAATAGAAATATCCGGTTTTGATTTAGACATGTCCAATAAACTAGGTTTTAATATTTGAATGTTGCTATGTTTATAAATTAAATACAGTCTAGATTTTAACCTAGGTTGGCTACCACAGCGGTTTCTTCGCGAGTCGTTGACCGAGTAACGCGATATATGTTTTTCAGGATCACGTTTCGGTTCCGTGCCGCATGCTACGCCCGGACGGTTCCTGGAACACCATTATGTTAATTGGTCACGGGTTATTTTGGCCCCATTTATATGTTTAATTTTTTTCTTTGTTTCCTTGCGGTCTACTGCCACTAATATGGTGGGAATGGTATTCGTTCTTCGTTTTCGTTATTCTTAGACAGAATGAAGCAATGTACAAATAAAAAATAAATAAGTAGTTAAATAGAGATATTTATCATATGGATAAATATCTCTATCTAACTTATTTCCATCTCCTTCCAGCAAATCTGGTGCACAGCCCCGTGCCTCCGCTGCGTCAAGATCTACTTCGCTTCCCTAAGGACCATGGTGATGTCATGCATGGCTGCCACTGTGGTGCCGACAGCGGAAGCCATCGGCCACCTCTGTCGGCACATCCGGGTCAACATGAGACGGGACGCCCCGGAAGAGAGGGACTTGCTAGTCGTATAGTGTGGACTCGCGTAGTGATGTGGCGTTTTATTTTTTAAATATCACTTTTAATGGCTGAGGAATCCAACCGTTTAGCAAGATAATATGCCAGGATCAATAAAAAAGATCGTGATTATATCTTCTTATTCTGACCAAGATATAGACGTACGGTATGATAAAAAGTTTTGAGATTCTTATTAAGTAGGTAAACATTTATAAAAGTGCCTTTATAAATATTGACGTTAATATAATAATACAAATAACTAATTTATTTACTAATTAAAATAAAATTACTTAATAATTATCCATATAATGTAAGTTAATAGTAAAATAAGAACATTAGTAACTAAATACCTAATACGTACTACCGGCAACGCTGGCGGTAGTACACTTTTCAAATAGATTTCTTTAAACGCCAATAGCCCCGCCCACTGGCCAATAGAAGAGCACTTAAAGAAAATCTGTCAAAATCCAAGCAAAAACGTTCCAATAGTAGGAGAGCTAGCAAGAATTTTTTGGTAGGTATTTGAGGCAAGCTGAAAACTTATCCTGAACCTCTCCTATTATATCCCAGCACGACACTGCAGACCTGCCTGGTGAGTAGCGAGGCTAAAGCAAACCCCCAAAAATATTTTTCATCTTTTTATTTATAACTAAAAAATAAGACTCACGTTGTAAGACAAATTATTTCGATGGAACTTCTACCTGCCAGGTGAACTGACAAAGTATATTTTTTTGGATTATAAAATATATTTTAAAATAAGAAAAATTGGGGGTTTAGTTTAGCCCCGGTACTCAGCCAGGTCTGCGGTTTTGTGTTGAGTTATAATATTAAAGGTATAGGACAAGTTTTCAGCTTGCCTCATATACCTACCGAAAAATTCTTGCAGGCTCTCGGACCACAATTTGGGCGGGGCTTGCTTTGACAGACGTATAAGCGCCAAGCGATTTTCACCTTATAGGTGGTCGACCGCCAAATACTCCGATAGTACGTATATACTAAAACCATTAATGTTAAAGGAACATAATATCAATAAAAATCATTTGTATCGTAACATTATTTTAAAATGCTTAAGATGTAATAAATATACGTAAATAAATAAAACTCTTATAATTGATCATTAAGGTTTATAACCTGTATTCGTATTTACTAAAGTATACAACTAAGATTAAACTTAAAATAACATACCAAAACTTTGTTGTGATTGCTGTAATAAATGAATATAAAAGATAACATTCTGAGTTTTTAAAATTTAAGTAGTTACCCCAATTATTTATATTCACCTGAGAAATAAGATAAATTAAATAGGAAGAAAAGAGAATAAAAATAATCTGCTGAAACTACAATACGCACGTTTGTATTTCAATCGGGTACCTATATACATAGGTACTTCACTTTAAATAAGTATGCTACTTATTTAACTACCTAATAAAGCCGCTTTTTAGCAGGCGCGCCTAAATTCAACCATGGCGATCAAGTTTATTATGCCTAAGCTGTCAAGACGGCCACATTCAGGTCAATAAGCAGATTGTGTTTGTAGTGCAGTAATCAGGTGAGAGGCCCAATAACCCTTCGCCCAACGAGCCCTACACACGCCAGTTCCATGTCGCCGTTATTATTTTACTAATTAGTCGAAGGCACGGAAGCATGCTCGAGCAAAGTTTGAGCAACTCGTATTTCATACGGTCATTCATGTTTAAAGTTGCAGTTTACTTGACAAAGGATTTTTTAATAATAAAAAAGGCCATGTTTTTACAGTATCTACGTACTTACTTGCTAGTTTTTTAATTAAATAAAAAACAAAATTAAAAACCTTTACTACGCACGCAAGGCTGTATGGGCTATCCGGATCCCCGCGTAAGTGCATGCGAGCATTACAATGAGAACTTTTCTGACAGTTCAATGAGTAATTTAGGTAAGTAAGGCTGTATAATTTAGATACCCTTGCCTACCCCGAATGGGAAAAATACTGGCTGTACGGGCACCTGATCTTGACTACCTAAAAAAATAAAAAAAAAACAAAAAACGCGGGAAATGTATCGCCAATCAATTGTTTTACTTTCTCTACAGTTTTAAAAAAACTTGAGAATATCGATTCGGCAGGCTGTTTCTGGAAAAAATAGAAAGAATATTTAATTAAAATCTATTAATTATAAGTAATAATTCTGATCAAGAGAAAATGACTGATAGCAGTGCACGAAATAGTGCTGTACACGTAATTCGTCAACACCAAGCGAGCAGCAGTAATCCAGGGTCGACTTCAACGGACTCCAATCATTTTGTCATCGCAAAATGTAGAAGGTATGTGCTGATATTTACTTGTAAAATTTTTAGTTTAAGTGAGTTTATTTGGAAATTGTATCGCAATAATTGTGAAAAATATTTTAGGACTGCAGATGGCCATACAACCCAAAACGGTCCCGTCGCTCAGGAATCAACTGAAGATTCTGATGTGGAAGAGGTATTCTTTCGTTAATATTGTCACACACTCCTACCTTCTAATTTTAGGCCCACACTATGAAAATAAACAACACTCAGTAAATAAGTGGATAATAACTTAATGATACGAGGCCGATACCGTGTTTCAATACTACCCTCTCAACTACTTAGGTTCGTAGAATTGTAAAATGTAGATATTAAGTAATATTTATGCTTACTTAAAGATATATTCAGCTTTACACGAATCATAGGTTAATTACTAAAAGTGCTGCTGACAATTTAATATTTTTTATTAGTTAGGTCTCCAGCCAATACATCAACGTAACACAATGTTTTATTTCAAATGTAACACAATGTGCTTAATTAATTAATCAACCTTTTTCATTCGTCTCATAAACTTAACACGTATCGTATAACACCGCCGTCAGTCCATTACATGTATTAAAATTAAAAGTATGATTAACTAACCAATTAAGGGCTCTGGAGTAATTAAGGGAATGTGATTAACAGAGAGTGCTGTCGGTGTACTGTCGAGCAGGCAAGCTGGGTGCGGCCTACTACACTCTACAAACAGGGGAGGTTGGTATTACTAAAGTAAATAAATGTTTTGTACATGAATCTCTTCATACCCACCTACATTTATTTATTTATAAAATTAATCTATGATTATTGGAACCCGAGCCGATGACGTCAAATGTTTATTTATTTAATAAAGCTTACCAACTAAATACATATTAGAAATACACTGTTACAAAAAATTAAATATAAGGGGGTTACGTTTATATGCATCTAAATTATAGGTATGCACAACATTTCAGTAAAAGAAAAAACATTATTAAACTAAGACTTATATCTAAACTATTAGTCCAGTCAAAATAGACATTTAACCTAGGAAAAATTCGCATAGAGCTGAAATTTGGCATGAATGTTGGGAACACTATTACAAATAATCTGTCAAAAGTCCCCATCGATCCCACGTCTGCAAAAAAAAATAATCAAGGTCAAATGTCACAAATATCAGTTTTATGCACTTTTGAGGGAAACGGTAAGTTTAATCATAAAAGTATGTATGACAAAATTACTTATCACGTAATTATCTATAAAAAATGTCTAAACACTTTGTTCCTAAGATTCACCATTTCAGAGATATAGCGATGCACAATGTTGAAAAAGTTGTATTTTCAAACGCTTCCAGGCCCCCATGCGATTGTGCTAGACAGTTAAAATTTTAACGAATGATGTATCTCAGTTGCCTCTATAACATCTAATACTAGAAACAACATGAAACCAACGTGTAAAGTGGGTTCTCATACAAAACCTATGTTTTTTTTTCTCACACTTGGGCGGTTTTTAACGTGGTTACCCTAGTGAACCTATTTCAGGTCATATATCGATCAAAAACGATATCAACAGATAAATGCATATTATGTAAAATATGAATTTTCTAATGATTAAAACCACGATATCTCGCGAATGGTGAGTCGGAAAAGAAAAAGTGACTGGACCATTTTTGTAGAAAATTGTATGATCTACAACTTTTGTTTGACCTATTTTTACGATAATACTTACTGTTTTCGAGAAAAATGGAAAAATCCTTAATTTTATACTTTTGACCTTGAATATTTTTTTTTGCAGAAGTAGGATTGATGGGGATTTTTGATATTTCGTTTATTATGATGTATTTAACGTCTCTGGCAATTTTCAGCTCTATGCGAATTTTGTCTAAGTTAGCACTTATTTTTGTCTATTTTGACTGGACTATATGGCTAAAGCTAAAGCCTTAAAACTAAAAACTAAAAATTTTCTTTACAAAAAATTTGTATACACTTTTTATAAACACCCTCATATTATTTCTCTTACATTAAGGGTTAAGTCGGCACGGATCCAATAATCGTAAATTTATCTAATTTCGCATACAAATAGGCTATGCTATCTTGACAAAATTAAAAGAGGCATACATTATTAGTTTTAAAAAGTTTCATTCAGTTTTTTGAGTATATAAGGAACACCATAATACATAGTATAAGTAAGTAGGTATAGTAAGCATTATCATGTCCAGGTGGAGAGAAATCCATTTCATCACATACTAAAAAACTTAGCATAGAAGTAGGAGCAGAGAGAAGAGAGGCAACTCGCAGGAGTTAAATTATTCTCTTATTTAGGTTTAGATAATACAAATTAATATCTTTTTTTATGATTAAATACAGCTTAGTATGATATACATAATATATAGCTGTATGTTTACTAGCGGGGATCAGGAATTAAAACCATCATGACTTTTAGCAAGGTATAATTATAAACATCATTCAGCTAATAGCATATGTTGATCAAGTAAATAAATTAAACAGGTATTACTTTTTAATAGACTATTAAAGCCTTCCCTTTAATACGAATATTGTCTATAAATATTCAAAGATATGTCAGGTACTTTAAACAATGATAGATCCTTTATAATATCTCATATATACTAAGCGTAATGAGAATGTGGACTATTTATTATACCATAATAGTTACAATTCCTTATTGTCATCATCATCATCATCATCAGCCCATATACGTCCCCACTGCTGGGGCACGGGCCTACCCTAAACTAGGGCGATAAGGCCTTAGTCTACCACGCTGGCCAAGTGCGGGTTGGTCGACTACACAACCTTAGAATTTCTTCTTAGGTGTGCAGGTTTCCTCACGATGTTTTCCTTCACCGTTAAAGCGTCGAATGATGGTACATATGAATTTCAAATTTTAAAAACACATTGGTACCTGGCGGGGTTTGAACTGGCGACCTCTCGCATGGCAAGCAACGACCTTAACCACTCGGCCATCGACGCTTTTTTTTTTATTGTAATAAAACATTATTATTACAATAATACAATCTAGAATAACACTTTCATAGTAACACTAATTATCAAATACTTAACTTTGTAAAATAACAGCAACACTTTACACAATTTCGGGCAGAGCTCCGCTCTGTCCGACGATCAAGAAAGAAGTGATCGATACGGAGCGAGGCGAGCCTTTTTATAGTCTGTGACAAGCAAGTGATGTCACCATTACGTCATGGCTATGGAATATTCCTTATAAATCCTTGTTCTAATTTATGAAAAACGCTACAAATATATAACAATAAATTAAATATTAAATATTAATTATACATTTTACATATTTTCATATTTTTTTGTACTTATTATATAGGCTAAAATGTAAATAATCTATCAAAGGCAACGCAACATAAAAGTTAAATCCTCCAGGAAAGCCTAAAAACATACCTACAATATACTAGATACTAACCTCCTACCACATTCTGAAGACTAGTTAAATAATCTCACAATTTTCTCCAGCTCTTCATCTTAGACGAGATCGTAGACCGCCCTCCAGAGTTCCAGATGTTCCTGAACCTTTATAGACAAGTGGCGCCCTCTAAGATCCTACTAGACGGTAAGACGCAAGGAGCGTTCGTGCAGCAAGTTAAGAAGACGGTCTTCGGTGTTGACAATGATGGGGAGGGAGCTTGCAAGCTCATATTCATATCGGCGAAGGAATACAGTACGTACTTCATTAATCATCTTTCTAGCAAATAATGTATTTGATAAAATAACAAGATTTCTTGCATATCTACAATATCGTTCACTAGCGCTCGCGTACCTACCGAGCATGATTGCCGTGTAATCGAACATAGTGGTTTAAGTGCCTCGTTGGTCTATTACTAGCAAGCGCTGCGTAAGGACCGAGAAGGCCCCGGTTTGAGTCTGGGAAGTTGACGGTTGAACGCCCGTGCCCCGGAAAGCATGTTTAGCTGGTGGTCCTGCGCCCATCTCATCGGTCTTGTCGGATTACCGTCTTACCGAATTATGAGAGTAAGGGAATAAAGAGTCGTTACAAATCGCCACCTACCTATGTCTTTACGCAATCGACAACCTACTATCACGCCTACACACACTACTAATGAGGAATCTTCCAGGAAAAAAAAAGCAGGAAACTCCTTACCAATATTACACTGCACTCTAACCCATCCTCCTAGGCTTCGAAGCATGCAAGCGCCGCATCCTCTCCCTCTCTCTCCCGCACGAGCCTCCGAACTGCTCGGAGGACGAGCGAGCCCTCTTCCTCCGCACCGTTCTAGACCTGACCCAGACGCAGACGGTGCACGCCCTAGGCGCTGTGCTGAGATACCTGGATTTGAACTGGTCTAGCTTAACCATGGAGATGCACAGCAGACCGGAGTTCTTGAGCCTGAGAATGATTTCCTTGTAAGTTTTCGTTTATTTTACAAAAAAATCAAGAGGATACCTTCTAAAGGGTCAAGAGACCTAGGAAAGATCTCTGTGCAAGTTTAGTACCAATAACATACACAATTTGTAACAAACAATTGTACCATCATTACAACAATATATTTAGGTTCAATAGGGTCTATTGCGCCTGACGACCTCATGTGTGGACCTCACGACCGCATACCATTAAGTGGAGTGAGGTCAATCTAAATGCTAAAATAATTCTGGTCAATCTAAATGCTAAAGAAAAAAATTCTAAATGGGCGTTTTCATTTAAATCCTCCTTTCCCTTTGAACATTACGAACTATTCGCAATAGAAAACGGCTACTGATATTGGACTGATTAGCCAATTCCGCAGTTGCTATATGATGTTTGCACCAGCATAGTTTATATAACCTCTCGAACCTATAACGACAGGCCTAGCCTAGTGTGGGGGGTATTTTAATATGCCAGTATACTTCCTACAACCTTCCAACTCCTCCAGGGCAGACATAGTAACCCTAGACGAGGACACGTACCGCGGGCTGCAGATCTTCAGCTCAATCTCCCACCCTAGCAGTTTCAAGCGCGGCGCACAGGGCAGCAGTAAAGAAGGACTGAGCCTGTATTACATGCTCAACAAGTGCAGCTCCAAGATCGGACAGAGTCGGATGAGGTGGGTTCTGGACTCTGGTTATTTACTAAGGAAAAAGCGATATTTATCTAAATGCAATTTAAAATTTGCGAAATTCACATTCATGCCCGGCTGGAACACGAAGCGCTTGAGGTTACGCGCCCCGAGCACTACCAATTATACTATCCAGGCGATAAGTCGTGTAAGTGAATTTGTAATTGTAGCACTTAAAAAACAATTTAAAATATTTTTCTTGATAGTAGAAAATAAATATCAAGGGACTAATATAGTTGCCTCTTATGTAAGTTGACTATGATTTGAAGAAAAAACTAAACTATGACGCTCTTGATACAATATTAATGTACTACTCAACCTGCGTGTTTGTTCTGTGGCTGTTTATTCATAACTTAAACTGAATTACCTACTTATATTACTTATGGCTGTCCATCATATGCGTTAATCCGAATGTGTACAATCTATAAGATTTTTTATACTCACATTATTTTGCGTCTCGATAAACGTAGTGTAGGACGCCCTCAGGCCAGGTGAAGTGACGATCTGCGCAGGACGGCTGGTAGAGCTGGATGCGAGTGGCCGAGGAAAAACATAAGTGGCGTGCATTTGGGGAGGCCTATGTCCAGCAGTGGACCAAAATAGGCTTATGATGATGGGGATGATGATGATTATTTGATACTTCTCCCACTCCCAGGGTTCTAATGCAGCACCCGACGACGGATCTGGCGACGTTACGTCGACGGCAAGACACGGTGGCCTTCTTCGCGCGGCCGCAAAGCGATGCCGTCGCGAGGAACATCTGCGCCTCGCTGCGGTTCATCAAGAACGTCAACGTCAGTTATAGAATTCACATATTAATTACCTTTTGGATTATCAGACTCCGTATTATTGATTCGATGGACACAGGCAGCAAGTAAGCAGTCGTGGGCGGTCGAGGTCCACATGAGAGGTTGTTAGCACAATAGACCGTATTGAACCATGGTACAAATGTTTATTAGTGTCCTATGCGCGAGGAGTCTGTCTCAATCTCCAATCAGGACAAATTATTGTGTGATGAATAATAAAGTATCCAATGTACTTAACTTGTTTTTTACAGGGAATATTGACAAAGATCAAAGCTTTATCTGCAAAAGCCTATCAATGGAAATCTCTCTACAACGTTAGTATTTAACCTTTTTTATTAGACCTACTCGACCAGATATAAATTTTGTAACATCTTATTGGTCGATGTCTTTCAGACACTGTACAACGCGGTTCTGATCTGTGAGATGTGTGAGGGGGCAGCGGCCAGCTCAAGTGAGTTCCTAGCGGAATTGGCGTCATCTGACAACCATAAACTATACGAGGTAATCTGGTCTTTCATATCAAAACAAATCATTTCCGCAACTACGGGGAAGTCACAGGGTTACACCGTAACTCTAACTTTTGTAATCCTTTTTCTTCAATAGATGGCGTTGTACATGAACAGGATTATTGACTTTGACCTGACGAAGTCCGAAGGAAAGTTTACGGTCAAAGCGGGCGTCGATCCTGATTTGGATATAAGTAAGAATCTTAATTATTCACAGCTTAGTTTAGCCATATCTCATTGAAATATTTTATTGACTTACTTAGTTGAGAACGTGGAAACTTTAGATGAAGTATCTCGGGTAATATTTACAGATGCAACGTAATCGATTCCCACTCGGGATAAATATTTGTGCAATGAACATCGGTATTTGTTCCGTATCCGGGTGTGATTTTACATAATCAAATACATGTATTTAAGTATGCATCTATAAAAATATATGTAAGTACTTCACTCTCTGACGCTCATAGTACAAGCTCTGCTTAGTTTGGGGAGATGATCGTGTGTGGAAATGTCACAGATATTTATATAGTCTTGTCTGATTACATTTGTACCTACTCTCGATAGAAAAACAGACAATGGCGAGTCTCCATGAGCTGATGTCGGAGACTGCCCGTGTGGAGTTAGCTCGTCTACCGCCTTTCGTGGAAGAATGTAGCATGCTGTACATGCCCCACCTCGGCTACCTGCTGGCCGTGCGCGCGTGGCCGCCGCTCGCCGCGCGACCGGACTACCGGGAGCTGCCCGACATGAGGTTCATGGTGAGAATAAGGAATGTCATGAGTACCATTAACCTCATAAACATGAGGATCATGGTACTCATAACATGAGGTTCATGGTACACGTGACATGAAGTGCATGGTACACATGACATTAGGTTCATGGTTAAAATCTTCTTCTTCTTATCGTATGGTTGATGAACAACCTGGTGTCAGAGTTTTTAAACCGACATGGCATGGCGACTCTGACATGGCTTCGCACACCGTTGAAAAATCTCTCAGGTGTGCTGGTTTCCTCACGATGTTTTCCTTCATCGTTAAAGCGTCGAATTACATATGAATTTCAAATTTAAAAAACACTTTGGTACCTGGCGGGGTTTGAACTGGCGACCTCTCGCATGGCAAGCAACGACCTTAACCACTCGGCCATCGACGCTTTTTAAAATAAGATATGGTTAAAATAAGAAATGATGACTATGAGGTTCATGGTAAGATGATGACGGAGATGTTCTCCAACTCATTCGTAGATAAGAGTTTTTTTGGAGATGAACTGAATTTTATACTTTGTCGGAAAATTTTACCGTATCATCCACTAAAGTATGATTTGTTCTAGTTCATGAATAACGACTACATTCACTACAAGAGTAAAGGATGCGAAGGTAAGCAACTAAAACACTTTACAATTTTTTTTAAATAATAGGCTTATAAGATGTCCTCACTCCACCTGATGGTAAGCGGTAGTGAGATCCAAATATGAGGTCGACAGGCACAATAGACCATATTGAACCTACAGCACTCACCCCGACGGCCTGCTTAAATGCTATTTAACGCCCCACCTGACGAGCTCGGGATCATCAATATTAGAGGAAAAGGGGGACGTGAAAGAGGAGACCATTGCTGCGGCAAAAACGAGACAAGGCCTGGAGTCTCGCATTGGTATTGATCTGTGCGGGTCGGAGTTGGCCAGTCCGCCGGACGGAAGGGCCCCCGCTTCTACGGGTCTCCCTGGCCCGCGGGCTGACTCGCTCCGCCCGCACAATACCGCCGCTAAGACTCCACTGGTCCGGCGCTTGCCGCAACAATGGTCCCCCCTGGCTTCGCTTCGTACAGTGCTGATCCCGGAACGCGACCTGACCGAAAAAGGTCAGAGTCACTTGGCGAGTTTTACGCATATCCGTGTGGTGGTAACAGCAACCAGTCGACAAAATGTCTTCCACCTGAAAATTTTAATAAAGTTTGAATTAAATTGATCGCCAATCATCCACATCAGGTATTCTTCTTCTATGGTACCTAGAGGTCTTCAACGGCCTGGAAATTTATTTTGCTACCTTTGTTGCCTTTGTTCCCAAAAGCCAAAAGGTTCCTGACCCTGGTCTGGCATCGTGTTCCAGAGCTGGACGTGATGATCGGCGACACGTACCCGGAGATCGTGGCGCACGAGACAAGGATCATGATGCGCCTCACGGCCGTCGTGCTGGAACACCTGCACAGCCTGTCTGCGCTGGCCGAGCGCTGCGCAGAGCTCGACTGGTGAGGAGATGAACTGGTATCATCAGAAATGCAGGCTTAACCTCGTAAGGCCCAATGTCCACACACGAGACAGACACAATGGGTTTTCTATTTGTGTCTGGTTTTCTTGGGCCTGACGAGCCTTCTTGAGCCTTAGTGTCTGGGCCTTACGACTTTAAGGGAAGGACCACAGGGAACTTTAGCACACCAAAGACCCAGCTGCTTGCCGGGAAGCGTATTATAGTTTACTGACACAAAAATGCTCTAAGAATTTACAATGACGTTTGATTATCGTAGTATCAAAGATCATTTTCGTAAAAACGACTGTTACATAAGTGTACAAAAATGTGTGAAAACGTTTTGTATTACAATGACCCCCACATACTTAATAATAATAATAATAATAATAATACTTTATTGCCAGAAATATGTTACATTTGTGTTTGATTCCCCTGTGCTCCAAAATAGGCAAAAGCCTGTAGAATGGAAGAGAGTGTCCTCTCCATTTTCGTACATACTATACGTGCATAAAAAAAAAACTTATTAATTATGGATTACTTAGTTTGACAATAAAGATGGAAAAGAAAAATTTGTGTGTTTGTGTGTGTGTGTGAGTGAGTGAGTGGCTGAGTGTGTGCGTGCGCGGGCGTGTGTGTTTATGTGTGTGTGTGTGTGTGTGTGTGTGTGTGTGTGTGTGTGTGTGTGTGTGTGTGTGTGTTTGTGAAAGAATGTATTACAACGGAGCTTATTGGCCTATTAATTTCTCAATCTCCTCATAGTCGAGGTCTTTAAGCCAATCAATTATGATGTTCTTTAATTTATTGTTGCTGTGATTTTTTATCTTTTTTATTTTATTTAGTTTTTTATACAGATACGGGGCCATGAATGTATATTGCCTACGTGCAAATTGACTTTTGATTGAGGGCACTTGGTTAGGTATTTGGGCATTAAGAAGTTGAACAAGTAGAATGCACTTTTTCATCCGTTTAATTACGATCATACAACTCCCAGCCTCATAGCCATCGCTAAGGTATGCAAGGAGCAAGGCTTCGTCCGCCCCACCCTCACTACGGAGAAGGTTCTCAACATCCGACAGGGCAGACACCCTCTACTGGCAGCTTGCGACGCCGTCGTACCTAACGACGCTTCCTTTGGCCCTGAACACGGCTACGTCAAGATCCTTACAGGAGCCAACTCGAGCGGGAAGTCCGTGTATATGAAGCAGATAGGTAAATAATTGAAATATATTGGTAGCTCGAACTAGCAGCTAAATGACAATGATTGCAAAAATTTATGTCAGCGTAAACCAACATGATGGACCGATCAAGTAAAAAACTTGCCATCTTCTTATATTCCACAAGGCTCTAAGGCTGATAACCGCAGCAGCCGCCATAATGTAAGAGGCCCAAAAAACACACGATACAGAACCTATAGAGGTTGTGTACGATTTTAGACTTTCGCGTTCCATTACACTAAATATTTGTCTTTATGGGTCTACACGCGTTATTAGGAGAGAAACGTCGGGCAGTAAGTAGCTATGTATTTGCTACTCCTAATAACGCGTGTAGACCCATAAAGACAAATATTTACTATAAAGGTTGCTTGTTATTATCCGGCTTGAAGGACCAAAAGGCACGTAGCATTTTGATCCTTTTGAAAATCTTCAAACCAAAAGAGAGCCAAGGATGGCTCTTTTGGAATGAAGCTATGGAACTAATGTTTTTCGATTTCTTTGGGATTAGCCACTAAATATTAAATTGTTACCAGGTCTAATAGTGTACCTAGCGCACATCGGCAGCTTCGTGCCAGCTGAAGAAGCCACCATCGGGCTGGTGACGCACATCCACACGCGCATGCACTCCACCGAATGCGTGGCAGCGCACATGTCCGCCTTCCTCATCGATTTGAGGCAGGTCAGTGGTTCATGAGTTAGACGCATTCTGATAAGTGCTAGTGGCAGAGAGGAAGTTCCCACTTCGGGGTTTTACTGGAATTCTTTGTAATGTAGTAACTAGAGATTTTAGACTTTCGCGTTCCATTACACTAAATATTAGTCTTTATGGGTCTACACGCGTAATTAGGAGTAGCAAATTACATAGCTACTTACTGCCCGACGTTTCGACTGGGTTGCACCAATCATGGTCGCGAGCGAACTGAGCAGTAAGTAGATTTGCTACTCCTAATTACGCGTGTAGACCCATAACGACTAATATTTAGTAGTAACTAGAGTTGAGAAAGGTATGCTTAAATGGTTTGGACATGTTAAGAGGATGAATGAGAGACGATTAACGAAGGGTATATATAGAGAGGATATAAATGGAGATGTCGATAGGGGAAGACCAAGAAAGACCTTCCATTATCATATAGGTAAGTCAAATATTAAAGAGAGGTCAAATCAAAAGTACCCGTAATCGACGAGCATGCAAGAAGAGGCTGATGGATGTGAAAAACCGAAAGTGGTGTGCCAGGACCGTAGACAAGGCAGGAAGTGATCTCTGCCTACCCTTTTGGGAAAAAGGCGTGATTTTATGTATATGTATGTATGTATGTATCTTAATACCTACCTTTTTTTTGATGCGGTGAAATGCGTTAGGCACCGACACCGGGAGAGGGAGTTCTCTTAGTTTAGCCCTTAGCCACTGTCCAGCGAGCTTCTCACAACCCCTACCTTGTGAGCGAGGAACCCGGATCTATTTAAATACCTACTGTTAACTATGTAATTTTTACCTCTTATGCTCACAGGAACACAATAAATAGCTATTTTAATAACAATTCAAACAATTAATACAACTCTTTAGTTTCCCCCATCAATATCACACTACTCTCCTTCGCTAGATGTCGCTAGCTCTCCAAGAGGCCACCTCCCACTCCCTCCTCCTAGTGGACGAGTTCGGCGCGGGCACGTGCGCGGGCGCAGGCCTGGCGCTGGCGGCGGGGTGCGCGGGCGCGCTGCTGTTACGAGGGGACGCGTGCCCGCTGCTCGTCGTAGCCACGCACTACCTCACGCTCCGGGACTACATACCGGAGACGCCTATAGTGAGGTTCCTGGTTAGTGTTCTCTTATTGCGTTTGTAGTCAACGTCTATATTTTGACATGTTCCCGCTAGATGTCGCTAGCTCTCCAAGAGGCCACCTCCCACTCCCAGTTACTAGTGGACGAGTTCGGCGCGGGCACATGCGCGGGTGCAGGCCTGGCGCTGGTCATAATCAGCCCATATACGTCCGCACTGCTGCTATATTCCTTCCCTTTCCCAGCGCTTCGAGCACACGATGCAGGACGACCGGCCAGTGTTCCTATACCGCTTGGTGGAGGGCCACGCCGACTCCAGCTTCGCGCTCGAAGTGGCTGCGGCGGGCGGCGTGCAGCGCGCCGTCGTGTCCCGGGCGAGAGAAGTGCTCGAGTGTCTTACTGTGAGTCCATACAAGAGGTCTACGACCGATATTTTGAGACAGCTCAAAATAGCAAGGAAACATTTTCACGAACGCGCGTAGGCTCTAAATGTTCAATGTTCATTTCAAAAGCAGCGCCATCTAGTTTCGTTTTTGAGGACTAAACCTAAAATATTGGGGAAATGTGATACAGAAAGCATTATTTTTTGATGCTGTGTGGGTACTCCCTATTATTTAATTGGTAAAACAATCAGTGAATTCACTTTTACCGTATAACTAAGCATTTAGACGTCATTTAGAAAACCTTCACCTAATAATTGTCATATTTAACATCATCATCATCATCCCATATAATATGTCCCCTCTGCTGGGGCACGGTCCTACCCTAAACTAGAGTGACAAGACATATTTAACATGACAACATTTTATTACAGAACAACAAATTACCCCCAGAAAACAAGAGAATAACCGCAAAACTGAGGAGTTTGACGGAAATAACAAAAAACGAGCTCCTTGCAGAAGACATTTAATTCATATTGATAAATTCGCTCCGTACACACCGCAGCACTTAACAACACTCATAAATATTTGTATAAAATTCAAAAATATCAAAAACAATCACATAGCGTTACTTCGGATAAATACTCTTATGGCTAATATACAGGAATGTATTCTTTCATCTTCATGTCATGATCCTTGATATACAATAATAAAAATATGATATTTTTTGACACATCACATTCTTCTACACTTCCAAGCACCTAATTAGAAATAAAGAAGGATATAATGTTGCAATTTTTTTTTACTACGTTGAACCAATATACAAACAAGCAATAAAAGGGATGAACACATGCCATTTTATTAATTTCATGTCTATACATAAATAGATTCAGCATTGCTAAAATAGCCATATTCTGTAAATGATGCGAATACAATCCGTTAATATTTTGATAATGAGATAATTATAACAAAATTTATAATTTTGAGACTAATAATATTAATTAAATAATTTACAGTGTATAATCAGACATTAAAATTAAGCAAATGAAAAAATATATTACATTGTGCAGTTACATTATTTACATATTACCTTTTATGGCCTTAAGCTATTTCTTTCGTACTCTTAGCATAATGTTAAAACAACCAATATTTAAAACATATTATTCTTTCAGCATAAATACCCACAGATCTACAAATTGTAGGTAAGAATACAAAATTAGGCCCCGCTTATTCCATTGCCTATAGGGCTTATATTTTAGGCTTGAAAAGTGGGCATTATACAGAAAACATTTAGCCTTCTGTAATCTGGGCAAAGCCTTTGTAGTTTTATCACCATGTAAGTAATAAAAAAAAAGTTTTTCATAAGACAGCATACGTTAATCATTTTCTTCAAAAGTGTATCACACTTTCAATGCAAAAGGCTAAAATTTCCGATCGTCGCCATCCATTTATAGTGGCTAAGGCCAAAAATAATTTTCACAACCAAAAGACGTACTCTCGTGGTGTCAATACTACAACGCTTTACATAAGCAGCTGACTGAACGCCCTCGGTTACAAACCCGATGGACCATCCTGGTAGTTAATAGCAAACTAAATGCAAGCAGTCATCGGCTAACTGTAGCGCTACCATGAGTTAGCTACCGAAATCTTACATACGTTAAAAACCCATCAATTTTTTTTTCATACTACCGATTTTAGTTCTTAGCGTTACCGCTAGGGGCGCTGTACATTTTTCACAGACATTTTTCACGTAGGCGATATAGAGTTTGTCACTTTTAAACTCATGGTAGCGCTACTGGATCCGTATCGGTTTGAGGTAGTAATCTCTTGGTAGTTACATGGACTTCATCTGCTGCATGAGGTCCT
Source organism: Maruca vitrata (assembly GCA_039566165.1). NCBI lineage: Eukaryota > Metazoa > Arthropoda > Insecta > Lepidoptera > Crambidae > Maruca > Maruca vitrata. The sequence goes on along the minus strand of CM076913.1, from coordinate 17,527,060 downwards.
CGAGCGAGAGCTCTGAGGCGGCCACGGCGCCTCCGGTGCTGGACTCCGGCGTGCTGACGTCCGCGGGGAGAGCGTACGCCACCTACAGAAAAAAAAATAAAGATTCTAATTTGCGGTACCTAACTACGGTTTATTATACAGCGATAATAAAACCTTAAATTTGATGTATGGTCCAATACTAAAACGATAATATAATTAGATCATCAGCTTTACTCAGAATAGCTTGGCATATTTATGAGGGGAGGTAACGGGTATGAGAAATTCACTAAGACGTGAGGTCCAACTGCAGCATGATTGGTTATTTTTGACGTGACATTGACAGACAGGTAAATATTCACCAATCATGCTGCAGTTGGACCTCACGCCTACGTATTGCCATCTAGTATATTAACCCTCATTTAATGAATATCAGTATTCAGCAGTTGTGTAGTCAAATTTGTACATTAAATCTTAGTTAATACACGTACCTGAACTCCTTCAACTAAATTCAGATTGGAAGTATCCTCTTCTACTGGTGAGTTTTCGTCAACCAATGATATACCTGTAAATAACATTCTTTATAATGACCGATTATGTTGTGAAATGTGGCGTATTTTTAAAACATTCAAGCAGAGATGACGATGATGACGCAAGACACAGATAACAATTTGTTTAAAATTCCGTGTCCGAAAACATTTTCTTTTTCCTTACGTACGATGATGGCTTGAAGTAGCCTCGTCACTGTCACCGGACTTGCAGGGGAGCGGATGGCTCTTCACATTCCACAGCCGGTATCTCTCACCCCATTCGTTATATTTCGTGCAGATTTCGAGCACAGTGTTTCGCTGTTCTAAATTTTTTGTTTGGCACCGCCTTCAAAAACGTATCAAATTCCTACCCAGGTAATGTTCGTATTGTATTAATTTGTAATGTTTAGTGTGTCGGGTTATTGAAGGATGTTTTTCTTTTTTTTATATAATTTTGTAGCCGATATATCTCACCCCATTCGTTGTCCTCGTGCAGCGGCGCGCGGTCCTCGGTGGCCTCTGCGGCGAGCTCGACGGCGGGCCGCGCGCGCGCCTCGGCCTGCCGCGAGCGGCAGAAGCTGTCGTCGCACTGCGGGTTCGGCTGCGGGAGAATACAATAAATACAGTGAAACCTGACTAAGTGGGACCTGGATAAGTGAGAAACCTCCATATCTAGTACTCAATCGGGGGTCCCAACACCTAGGCACTACATTACCTCTGTTAGTGATACGATGCAAACCTCTATATCTGGGATTCATTCTTTCGATATTTTTTTCTTATTTGCCTCTGTTACTGAGACAGCGAGTGTATTTCATATCTACAAACCTCTGTTACTGAGATAAAATCGTATTGTTTGTTTGCTTACTTATTCTTATTCTACCCACAAATTCCGCACTTAAAGACGAAATTTCATAATTTCAATGACCTCCAGTTTTAGTTTCGCTTTATTATCATACAGATGTTTATTTGAAAAATGTCAAAACGTAAAATAAAATATTTATCATTTCGTGAAAAACTGAAGTTGATATCCGTTTATTAAGTATTACGAAAACCGAAACTCAGAATATTTTGAACTTGAACAGTAACGAACAGTGTTTGCCAGCTTGAGTTAAGCATGTTCGTAACATAATCGTTCCGATAAGTAGACCGATGATGATTAAAGTTGATTTGAAAGTTAACGTAAAACATTTTTTTATTAATCGCACCTCTATATCTGGAATAACCTGCTTTCTGACCTCTGTTAATGGGACCCTCTGTTATTGAGACAGATATTTATTTATACCTGGATATCTGAGACACTGGGTAAGTGGAATACCTCTATAAGTGAAACAATATTGCTGGTCCCTGGATGTCTTACTTAACCAGGTTTCGCTGTATATGGGATATTTCCACACATGGTTATCTGACCCTAAACTAAGCAGCGCTTGTACTATGGGCTTCAGAGACTGACATACATACACAGATATTTATAAATACATACTTAAATACATATTAACACTCAGACACGAAACAAACATCGATAAATATTTCATCACATACGTAATAGATAAATCGTCAAATTTAGGGTCTCCGGTCATGTAGAGATTATCACGAATATCTACAACGACGAGGCAGACTATGGGACCTTACTTGTGATTGTTTCTCGAAGCTAATAAACGATCCACTAATTCGGCTTCTCATTAAAATTTCCACAACGATGGTTATACTAACGGGATGGGTTCGATTCCCACTCGGAACAAATATTTAGGACAAAAATATTTAGATTTAAAATCTGAAAAACAATAAGCAACAATAAGCTATAATAGCATTAAAAAAAAACAACAAATAAAATTAAAAATATTTAGGTTCGAGTCAGGAAGTTGGTGATGTAAACCCCCATGCTTTTCACAATCGAATAGGTCTTGATCTTGTCAGAATCACTGAACTTTGAAAATGAACAAAGAGCGTGCATCTTTCCCTAATAACCATGTGCATCTGCACCGAGTGTTCTTTTTTTCAACTTTTAGTAAAAGAAGAGAGATTTATAGGATATTTAGTAAAAAATAGTAAAATTTTATAGCATGGGGTCACAAATTTCTAAAACTTGATTTAAATTAGTTATGACCAAAAAACTGGAACACTCAATCCAGACGTTTCAGTAAATGTGCATATTCTCAATCTCAGAAAGTACTAACTCTGAGATAATATTTTTTATGTTAGAATTTAGTAAAGAATTTCTTAAAACTTTTAAGAAATTACCAATTCGCTAGGGTGTCAGATTGCAGATTAGTGGCGGTCTAAAAGGATCACTCAGTTCAGCACTTGTCTGAACTGAGTGATCTTCAAAATGTGCGTATAATTGGAAAATTACTTAAATGTAACAATTTTATCTTGTAGTTTGACTCTTTCGCGAATTCGTAAAATAGAAATAACGGCTCAAAAAGCTTTACCTTGAAAAATAAACAAAAGGAGATTTTTTTGAAACGTTTGAACTGAGTGTTCCTTATATGCGGCTCTACAGACTGATATAACCCTCTTCCATTGAAGCAGTTTAGATGAATGGTTTTTACTAAATTTTTACTAAAATATGTAATATCATCCGTCGCTATAAACTATATACCTTAAGAGAAAATATTTTTTTTGTTTTTGTAAAGGAGGTTATGTTGTAGGGTGACCACAATTTATAATGTTTAATAAAAGACCGTCAGTTAAATTAGAAAATGCGTTTTATTCAAGTAGTTACATTAGATTAAATTAAAAGTAAAAATAAAATGTAAATATGTTTGTAAGTATTTCGCTTATTATAGTGTTATAACATAGCGACCCGTACATCTTTCTAAATAAATATTTCTTGACCCCCGTAAGACAATTACACCATTATAAGCTAAATACAAACATATTTACATTTTATTTTTACTATTTATTTAATCTAACGTAACTACTTGAATAAAACGCATTTTCTAATTTAACTAACTGTCTTTTATTAAACATTATAAATTGTGGTCACCCTACAACATTACCTCCTTTACAAAAACAAAAAATTGATTTTCTCTTAAGGTATATAGTTTATAGCGACGGATGATATTACATGTTTTAGTAAAAAAATAGTAAAAACTATTAATCTAAACTGCTTCTATGGAAGAGGGTTATATCAGTCTGTAGAGCCGCATATAAGGAACACTCAGTTCAAACGTTTCAAAAAAATCTCCTTTTGTTTATTTTACAAGGTAAAGCTTTTTGAGCCGTTATTTCTATTTTACGAATTCGCGAAAGAGTCAAACTACAAGATAAAATTGTTACATTTAAGTAATTCTACAATTATACGCACATTTTGAAGATCACTCAGTTCAGACAAGTACTGAACTGAGTGATCCTTTTAGACCGCCACTAATCTGCAATCTGACACCCTAGCGAATTGGTAATTTCTTAAAACATTTAAGAAATTCTTTACTAAATCCTAACATAAAAAATATTATCTCAGAGTTAGTACTTTCTGAGATTGAGAATATGCACATTTACTGAAACGTCTGGATTGAGTGTTCCAGTTTTTTGGTCATAACTAATTTAAATCAAGTTTTAGAAATTTGTGACCCCATGCTATAAAATTTTACTATTTTTTACTAAATATCCTATAAATCTCTTTTCTTTTACTAAAAGTTGAAAAAAAGAACACTCAGTGCAGATGCACATCTAATAACCCCATAATATGTGTATAGTTCACAATGAAAACACCAATGCTGTATGCCAGAATTTTTCTAAGAAACTCAAAGGACTTGCAATATTCGTTGAATTTTGGAATTGCTAATGTTTAGAATCAGAAATATTAATAAAAAAAATCACTCACCTTCAAACCCATAGTAGGAAAGAAATCTGTTAATGCACTGTATCCTAGGTAATGTGTGACATTCCCAAATCCTAACAGGAACTTCAGGGTATTTTGAACTGTAACCAAAAAGAAACATTTGACGAACGATATAGCAATGAAAAAAACAAACACAGGATAATAAATTTTAAATAATTTATATATAATTACATTCGTCGAACATGTCTCTTCTGTTACACTGGGTAGCCCTAATAAAGTGTTTCTCAATTCACCTTTACAATGACAAATGATTTCGGGACCGGTTTTTACCACATCCATTATTTTCTATTTAAGAGCACAAAGTCATTAAGCATTATTTAATAATTACACAATAGGACAAAAAACACAAAACACTTACTTATGTTCTTTGTTTATGAATAATTTTTGTATGTATTTAAACAAGAAATAACATTAAGTCATATCTAGCTCTATTCCACTTTTACAGGCTGCTGATAATGAAAAAATGCGTCGATGACCCATTGGTTGAGGTCGCCAGTTCAAACCCCGCCACGTTCCACCGCTGTTTTCCGAATTTGAAATACATGTACAATTATTCGACGCTTTAACGGTAAAGGAAAACATCGTGAGGAAACCTGCACACCTACGATGAAGTTCGTGGGTAGTGTAGTTAACTACACTACCTAAGAATTCCATCGTAGGTGTGCCCAAGTGCGTAGTTGACTAAGGCCTTATCGCCGTAGTTTAGGGTAGGCCCGCGCCGCAGCAGTGGGGACGTATATGGGCTGATGATGATGATGAGGTAAGTTTACATAAGGGGTGTTACCTAGGAAGCCGGCGACGATGCCCATGGTGGTGGGCAGGCTGGCCGCGCACACGCCCTCGCGCTTGAGCGTGCGCTCGTCGATCTTCGACGCCACCACGAGCGGCGGCGCGCACTGCGATAAACAAATAGCTCTAAATAAAAAAAACGGCCAAATGCAAGGCGGATTCGCGCAGGAAGGCTTCCGTACCAATTATGTAAAAAAAAAACGTTTATTTAATGGGGACCTCCGAGATACAACTTGGAGACAGACAGACGGACAGACGAACGGCAAAGGTTTAGTAATAGGGTCCCATTTTTACATTTTAGGTAAACCTATAAAAATCAGCACTTCAAGCAACACCTAGATATTATGTGGTGGTAAAAAACTTATGCAACCAGTGGAAACATGGGAGACATTCTTCATATGTTTGGTTGTGTTCATGCAAATAAAGGACAATAATCCATGCTCCCATGTGCTTGACAATGAATGGATCAAGTACAAAGTGGTCTATGTCACCAATGTCAGAGGGTGTGGCTTAGCAGGCAACATACTTTATACTTATTTGAGCTTAAACCGCATGTATCTATATATAATTCGTCATACTGTTGTGCCAAACAAATAATCATAAAAACACTCACAGCAAAACATGCAGTCTCTCCAGGGGAAATGTACTGTATGTGACCGGACACAGCATTCTCGCTGACCCCTGACTCGAACCACTTCTGGTTGAGTTCGTTGCAGGCTGTGTTGATGGCCATGCGGGCCTCGAAGTTGTCCACACAGCTGAGCACTAGGTCCACAGGGCCACCTGTCAGACTGCCTGTCCTGTAAACATGACAGAGAAAGTAAATATAATTTCCTTTTGTTGACCTGTGATCATGGAGATTGTAATGGTGCCGAAATATTGGAAACTTGTAAAATCATTATATCAAACAAACATGTTTACATGTTTATGTATTAAATTTTTCTAAAATATGATTTTAGAGTTGTAACACAATGGTTACCCAAGAAAAGATGGTGTGACGATTTGGTCCAGCTGTCAAGGAGCTGGCAAGTGTTAGCCTTGTAAAGAGGATGGTGGACAGGTTTGGAGGAGACCTTTGCCCAGCAGTGGGATGATACAGTTTAAAAAACAAAATATTCTAGAATATTTGAGGTTGGTCATGATTATGCATATGTTACGGTCAATGTGAGCAATCGGTCATTATCTATAATCACCGGTACATATAGATAATTCCCGACGCACATGGTAAATGTAGTGAATTATTCAAATTTACCGGTAATTATATAAAACTCCCGCTCGACTGTGGTAAATATTGACATTGCTGACAAATATCACAAGTACTCTGCAATTCCAAATGACACAAATCTCAAATCTCAAAAATATATTGACGAGAAAGAATTTTAAGAGTTCCACTAAAATTCCCTGCCAATTTGCTAATTTCGTTTAACTTTATTTTTATAAGATAATATTTTTTTTTAAACCAAACGTGAAGTTTGGTTTCTGGATTATTATTAAGCTAGTTATTTTATAACTAGCTGTGCCCGTGACTTCGTTCGCATGGACTACAGGATTTTACATACAAAAGATTTTTCCCAGTAACTCCCGATCCCTTACGAATTGAAATCGCAAGTAAGGTTTGAGTCTATTAGGGTACCTGCACGCCAAATTTCAATCATCTATCTTACGCGGTTTAAATGTTTTCAGAAATTTTTCAGAAGTTATTTATTAATACATACTTAACTACATAATCACACCTAGACACGGAAGAAACACCAATATTCACCACACAAATATTTGTCCCGAGTGGGAATCGAACCCACGACTTTTGGAATCGCCAGGCTGGGTCACTAACAAAACCATTGTTTCACCGAGCCAGTCAAGTCAGTTTTATTTTATTATTTGCCACATTTACACAAAGGGTATGGTAATTTTATATAATTACCGGTAAATGTGATTAATTCGATAGTTTTCACCACCTTTACCACGAACACTAGTAATTATGCATAGTTACCGGTAATTATACATAATAACCACTCTATCCACTTTTACCGTAACACATATATTGTATTCAAGATGACAACATAAGGTGTTTGGTACACCTTGTGTTGTTGTGTTGTGTTATGTATGAAAATGTATTTTAAACCATACAGACCTTATAGTGTCACAGAACTTCTGGAAGTTTTCAACTGTGGTGATGTTGTAGTTGTATGCATCAATGGTCACATCAGGATTGATGGACTGCAGAGTACCGGCCGCTGCATCCACCTTACTTAACCCAGCTTGGTGTGGTTGGAAGAACAGTCTGTTCATGTTGGCCAGTTCCACTTTGTCATAATCAAAAAGGATGAGCTGGAAATAATACAATGAGATGATAAATATTAATTTCTTAAGTCATAAGTTTCTTTCAGTTTCCTAGTTATCCATTTAAAATTATAGAACTCTTTTGATCTTTTGATTTTTTCATACACACCAGAACCAGCTAGAATTCAAATAATCATTTCATATAACTAATATAAGTAAAACCAAGTTTTACCTTTCCAATGCCACAGCGAGTCAACATTTCGGCGGTAACACTGCCAACTCCTCCCACACCCACAACAGCCACTGACAACTCCCTGATCTTTTCATAGTTGTCTACTATTCCCATTCTCTTAAGGGCCATGAGTCGACTGGAATACAAAAAACATGACAGTATTACCAGAAGGATAGAATTGTTTTGTAGAAACCCTTTCACTATGTTAAAGAACATTAATTCTTACATTAGGTTCATGAAGATTGCTGAATTATATATTAGGTCATCTAAACTACAAAAACTAACAGTAGTAACGAAGCTGGCTACGTCTGAGTATCAATGATTCGAAGAAATCTTACAAACATACTGGTCTATAAATTTATAAAATCAGAATCACTCAAGCATTTTTCCTACTAGCCGACCGGTACAAATTGATTATGATACTTTATTCTTTCGATTCAATTACAAAGGGATATATTTTTGAGTCAATTTTGCGAAAATTCCAAAGAAAATACCTGTATGGGTTTGAGTCCACAACTTCGGACGACATAACATCAATTTTCTGACGCGCTGGACCGCCATGGCCTTGTGCCGCAGCCAGTTTCGCCTCCAAATCTCTCACTTTCTTTTGCAGTTCCTCGATTGTAGACATTATCACGATATTTTACTAAAAATATGTTTGCGAATTCAGACTATCAATGACGAGAAATTCCACATTCACACATGAAATGTCAATGTCAGTTTGACGTGCGACCTGCCACGGTGTGAGAGTGCGTTCAGAAAGAAAAAAAACTTCATAATTATTTTTATCCATCATGCAAAAAAAATGATTGCAACGTCCAGAATTCAAACTAAATGTTATGTTGTGGTTGTAAATCATAAGCGATTATCATCATCACCATTAGTCTATATACGTCCCCACTTTTGGGGCACGAACCTACTCTAACTACGTTGGCCAAGTGCGAGTTGCTCGACTACACAACGTTCGAATTTCTTCATACGTGTGCAGGTTCCCTCACGATGTTTTTTCTTCACCGTTAAAGCGTCGAATAATCGTACATATGAATTAAACATTTGGAAACACAGTGTTACCTATGTTGCCGAGGTTTGAACTGGCGACCTCACACATGGCAAGCAACGACCTTAACCACTCAGCCGTCGACGCTTTTTTTAAGTGATTATCCTCGGCAGTATTTATGTAACTGAAAAATGAATAAAAACATTGGACAACTACATCTACTATGGACAAAGTTAAATCACGATTTGGAACATACCATTTTTATTAGGTTGGTATAAGTGACCTGCCCTCGCTTCGGTTCGGGTATACACCGTGAAATTTTAGTGGTTGTTTTCCCGCAGTAAAATGATTCTATCTTAGTAGTACAAAAGATGTGTGCAGTTCTTTTTTGGTAAAATCAATAAATGCCGGTTTTACGAAAGGTTTAACCGTAACTCGAAAACACGTTCGAACCGCTTTATGACTTAGGGTGTAGAGCTTCTTTAGCTTTGAGCATCGATTTCATGCGGCAAGCAGTACCTGAATACGTCACATCTTCAAAAACAACGATAGCTTCTCTCGTTTTCGAGTTGGAAAAATATTATTCTGAAAAATCGCAAAAAAAAATTTTTTATTTCGAGGAATAAGTTGCATGATCCGATAGTATTACTAAAGGCAAGTCGTTCTGCCACGGGAAAACAACCACTAAAATTTCACGGTGTATTATGTCACCGTAAAATTGTAAATAACGCTAGATTGCAATCTATCTCGCGAGATTGTGAAAACTGTCGAAAAATTGTGAACCATAACATACTGCTTACATTTTATTTAATTACGTATTATTATTCGTCAGATTGCAATCTATCGAAATGAAACTGTCAAATTGTCAATGAAGGCGGTCCGTGATTGGTCGGCTTTACAGTTGACCGTTCTGTGTCCATAGAGTTACTAATAAAACACCGGTGTACGTCAAATAAAAAGATTGTTCACAATCACATGAAATAGATTGCAATCTAGAGTTATTTACAATTTCACGGTGATATTTACATAAAAAGCTTCCTCTTAAATCCCTCTATCTATTAGAAAACCGCATCAAAATCCGTTGTGTAGTTTTAAAGATAAGGATACATAGGGAGACAGACGAATGAAGCGACTTTGCTTTATACTGTGTAGTGATTTGGTTGGTGGCGTTCCCAATATTCATTTATTTATCATTACCATCATCAAACTAGTTTTACTTCAAGCAGTTGAAAGATAAGTTGATTTTATACCTTTTGTGGATATGAAATACTTCATAGGAGCTGTACAGTCAGCCAAGAAAGTGGTCTACCGCTTATTACAAAAATTTCTGCGAGATGTAACGATCGCTAAGGTTGTCTTTTCACTAACACAGTCTTATTGCCAGGGTAATTTGACAATGTTGTTGACACAACTCTTGGCGTAGAGATAGGGTTACTCCAATTTATCATCAATCCGGTCTGTAATAATACTTAACTATATACCCTAGAAATGCTTAAATTCCGAAAAACAAATAACATTATAACGCAATAATGTGATTTAAAATGTAGCATACATAACTATGTAAATAAGATATACGAAAACTACGAGGGAATCTTAGAAAAACAACATTTTATAAATGTAAAGGTCAGGTAACGCTGCTGACGTGGGACAAAATAATCATTGATGTGATACCTACTTACCCTATTTATGAATATCAGGTTATGTAAAGGGTCCACATTAAAATACCGTATAAATCTGGCAAAGTTATACATAATTAAGTCAAAACTAGTTAGTGTAGAATAACACGTATAATGGCCGGCCGGCGGTGGGTGTGTGGACACTCCCGCCGGCGTTGCACCAACGGCCGTCGTTGAGGGACGGGAGCGACCTTGCGTACCGGGTCGCCCCATCGCCCCCCTTCGGGGAGGCTTGGGAGGGACCCCGTGGAGGCTGTCCGCCGGTAGTGTTGTGAGAGAAGGCTCTGCCACGTACCACGGCACCACCAATAGGCGATAAAGTATGCCGCGGAGTTTAGTGGGTACACCCCTGGGCATTGCACCTTAGCCCAGGAGCAGCTGTCGGTCTCTTACATCAGTACCGGCAGCCGGGAGTCCCACACGCCACCTTGGGTAAACCCCTGCCCAAGGTGAAGGAGCGTCAAGCATTCTCCGCGTTAAAAAATAATACTACTATGATAATACGTATAAATATAGTAGCTTTCCGCTCACGACTCCGTCCGCGTAGAGATGTTTAACGGGTAAAACATTACTTCTTTATAGCGCAGTCGGTTAAAAAGTAGCCTATATCCTTTTCTAGGCACTGGACTATATCTGTACCAAAGTAAAGCGTAACAGACAGACAGACAGACCGGGTTACTTTCGCATTTATAATATTAGTAAGGATTATTAATACTTTACATTAGTTTACATAAAAGAATGTTATTAATTCTTTACATGTTTCCTAAATAATGTATCACGTCAATGCCTTGCATAGAAATTTTAACTTTACCTAAGCCTTTGAGTTAAATGACTGTTATAAAAAACATAACATTTTGTGTTCTGTACCTAATAATAGGCCAGCTTGTTTATAGGTAATCTATCATTCATGAATATCATGGTACCTGTAGGACAGATAAAAAATTTACCTCTACGGTAACATGTCCCTACAGACCTACATATTAGCGAATACTACTCATCTTTCAAGTGTTGGATCCAGACCAAGCCCAGGGGGTCAAGAGGGCCTCTGCTACCTCCATCTCTCCCGGGATGGAGGTAGGTAGCGGCAAGAACCTCACTTGGAACCGCCTTTGCCTGAGCGACCGACCACGTATGTGTACCTACATGGGAATTAGGGGTGAGAGCCATCCGCTCCCCCGCAAGGTCGGTGATGATGACGAGGCTACTCCATGCCATCATCGTATGTCAGTTAGGAGGCTGTACGGTCTAGATCCCTTTGCCTTTCCCTGATGGGGTAAATTGGGAAAAAAAAACCTAGTAAAATTACTGCTTCTTAATTAGTCCATTTGCAAAGGACGCAACGCGTACATGCCGAGCCACGTTTAGGTAGGTAGGTATTCGAATAAATATTCATATCGGCCTCCATGCACGAAATCTGTTGGACATAGTCAATACCTAATTATTTAAGAAAAATATTGAATAAACCGCAGAAATATTTAACAATGATGAACCTAATTGAGCCTCCTAATGTTTCCATTGCGGCTGCTTGCGTAACAAATGGAAAGTACCCTTTTATTTTAATTGATAACATTTATATCGTAATTATTATTAGTAAGCACCTTAAATAAAAATATTACGCAATAATTTAACCGTAGGACGAAACCGGTTACCTTCAAAGTCCCTATCCATTGATCTAAGCGCGATCGAAGAATATATTTTATGCTATATTAATTCAAACGATTCGGTTTAAGTGGTTAAATTAATTAAGTGCCCGAATGAATGAATCAATATATAAATACAAAAGTTTCGATCTACTTAGTTAATTAGATTAATGATGAGTCAAATACAGTTTGTTCGTATGCCATGCCAATGACCAGCTTATCAAAAAACACTATTGGTTTTCCTATATCCGTTCACTTCACCCTTCAGTTCCTTCCGAGCCAGCATTTAAGCCATTTCGTCACCATAGTGGTTCTCAAACCGCAGTTGATCGAACCACAGAAGTACCAGTGTGGAATAAAATGCCACAGATGAAGTAATATCACTATGTGCTATTAAAACACCAACGATTGTAGTATTATATGGTAAGTCGGGCTGCCTTAAACGGCATTTATGGAGGCCTTCAGGGTGAGTTCGACAGGCTCAATATGGTCTATTGTGCCTGTCACCCTCATATGTGGATCTCACTACCTCTTACCATCAGGTAGAGTGAGGTCATCTTGTAAGCCTTTTAAAAAAATTAAAAAAGAGTACAGTCACGTCCACTGATATGTGTTAAGTTTCTTCAACTTTAAACCTTATAGTATCGTAGTTAGAACGCATTGTACGTATTTTAGTGCAAGCGACTGTACCTACAAACAGTTTGAGTGCCGTTTAGCGCGGAACATGTAAGCGAGCCCGCGTTACATCACAAGTCGCATGTTTCCACCGGCCGGCGGCAGTCCGCTCCGTGCGCCCGCGCTGGAAGCCCTAAGTTCGTGCCCTACAGTGCTCTAAAATTTACGAACAATTAAAAAGTTGTAATTAAATTCTCCAAAGACATAGTTGAAGTTTATAACCTGATCTACAGTGAAGTTTATAAGTTTAAGTAAAAGTTTTGGTTACTGGTTTAGGAAAATTTAAAGGTACGTAGAATTTTTAATTTAAAATATTATGGCTTAATTTTATTGTAATTACTTTACAAATGGCTAACCTATATTAAAATTGTATTAGGTATAATTTTGGGGTAACTAAAAACCTACTTAGACCCAATTTTCAGTTTTCAGTTAGGTACCTTTATAAAGTACTGGCACCTACAGTAAACCGCCCTTATATCATATACGTTATAGCGATATTTTTTCGTCTTCATTTTAATCGATCCATTTGAACATAAATGCTGTAGAGTAAACTTAGAAATTTATTTTCCTTAATATCTATGTAGTCATTTCAAAAACTGAAGACTGTTATTCCATAGCTTTTTATCAAGTAAATATTTTTTATTAATATGTTACTTTATAGATATAAATATTACTATATGCCTACTTATTTTTAACCGATTTTAAATTTAAATTAATTAAATGCGTGTTTTAGCACTAAAAATTTTATACATTAATTGCACTATACCCATATTACCATTTTATAACTTTTTGTTACTTTTTCAAAAAGATGAAAGTCAAATATTCTTAGGAATCTCAACATAGGTTATCATAGAATTGCCAACGGTTGGAGTTATCTTCTACGTAGAGGCGTCTCTACTAACAAATAACAAGTTAAAAGGTGCTTAAAATGTTTAACACACTTAAGTATTCCACGTTTGAGTAAATACCTCCCATGATGGGATGGTATCATAACCTGCTGAGTGTTTATTTATTCTTACTCTCGAGTTGCTGCAGATAAGATTATTCATAGGTACGATTACATCCAGAAGCAAAAGTTAGTAAAGAATGTATTCTTTAGCCTATTTGTTTGCTCTATGATGTTAGGATCCTCAAGATCGAAACCAAAACATTGCAACCATCTTGTCAGACAATGTCATCTGCAAAAGCTCATTAAAGCTCTTATGTCACGTGTGGGTACTAAAACAAACACTATCCTTGCATAAAACTTGTTGATAAACAGGTCTTATCTATTGTTTTTTATTACATATGCACTATGCAACAGTCCAAAATTCGACCTATATTTATTATTTTCGGTCATTAGCACCTCATTTGCACATGAATATACAAGACCTCGCGAAAACACATGCGAAAAACTAGAAAGCTAGATATCAAAAACTAGATAAAGGTTATTCTAGCGGTCATTGACTCTATAATGAGCGTCTATTTGGATAGAGTGTAAGAATGCATTAATTTAATGATTCAATTAAAAAAAAACAATTGAAGCACATAACAACAGTAGGACACAGAAAATATATAAAACCGCAACACAATCCGTTACGTACTTTTTAAGACCTAACACAGCTATGCTTGCTTATACATAGGGATAACGGCAAATCAAGGGTGGATCATATGGACTTTTGGGCATGCAGCCTAGGGCCCCAAAGTTGTAAGGGGGCCCCTAAGCGCCAATGTTCACACTCTGTCATAAATAGGTTTGGATTGCCAAAATGCGTGCGTATGATCTATACGTACCAGTTTGAATAAGTAATTTATTATGATCCTCAACAGAACTTTAATTGTACTATAATTCCAAATGCCATTAGATTAAAAGGCATGCCTGACCTCCACTAGGCTAAGCCTGTATGCGGGCAGAAAATGTGTTTTGTCCGTGACCACGAGCGCTGCAAAGAGCCCGAAACGTCGGGCCTAAATTTCTTTTTCTAGCTTGCCAGTACCTTACCAGTAGTCTTTAGCTAGGTTTACTTTCCCAGGTCCCCGGTAACAGCCACAGGGCAGCATGCAGCGCGCGTCAGGCAGCGGCGAGCGCACGCCACTCGTGCAGCCGACGTACGCCTTCGAGTCAAGCCTCACGCGCAGCTACCAGAAGCGGCTGCGGACCTTCCAGTGCGCTATCTGCGTTGGATTCCTGTGAGCAACTTGTCACTTTAAAAAAAAATAGGGTGTTCGACCGATTGGCTTTAGTCGGCCGATCTAAACAGAGCCAATTGCGCAGGACATTAGAGCGCAAGCGTGCGCGTAAACACAAATGCACTCTCATCATCAGCTCATACACGTCCCCACTGCTGGGGCACAGAGGCCTGTTACGGTTGTCCTATTTAGGGTAGGCACCCTAACCTAGAGCGATCAGGCCTTTGTCAACCACGCTGGCCAAGGGCGCGTTGGTGAGCTACATAACCTTAAAATTTCTTCGTATAGTTCGGTAAGGCGGCAATCCGACATACATGACCGATGGGAAATCGGGCGCAGGACCACCGGCTTTACGCGCTGAATCTGCCAACACCTGACTCAAGTTCAAGTCCTGATTCAAGTTCTAAGTAATTTTTAACAGGAAACCTTACACGAACTTTGCCTTTCCTGAGGTCGAACCAGGAACCTCTCGGGTCCTTTGGTAGCAAGGCAGCTTACAAAACCCTATACGTAGACTCTGTCAATGATTTTGTTTTTATGTTACTGTAAATGAGTTGTTTTGTAAACAAAACTAGATAAACCTACATCAGAATAACATTATAATCTACTTTTTCATCCGAGTGCAAAATGCAAAATGAGAGTAATGTTTTATTCAACAAACTAGCGGTCACTAGCGGTCACTAGAGGAAGACAATATTAATTTGGCGACACGTGTATATGCAAGGACGAATAGCTGCCCGAAATAGCAATTAAATACATAATACATAGACTATTTTAATATGAACTATACCAACTATACTAATTCCGGCTTTGCTACAAGACAAACGACGAAACCCTTTAAAAAGATACGCCTCAAACCTAGAGAGTAGGTAGGAAGAATAGAGTAATACCTTCAGAATGAAGGATTCCTTCAGGGTTTAGGGGGAAATAGCAATCCCAAAAGATGCCTGACAATATCACAATCAATCACAATCCGTATACAAACATGAAGAGTAAAAAATTAAATACGATAAAATCTTATGCTTAACCAACTTAGAGCGGAATCAATGTTCGCGATCATCATCATCATCAGCCCATCTCACTGCTGGGGCACAGGCCTACCCTAAACTAGGGCGATCAGGCCTTAGTCAATATGCGATATTAAGTAATATTTATGATTTCTAATTATTATTTATTATCTTAGAGCTCTCCTCGGAGTGGCGTTGCTGGTGACGGTGTCGTACAACCTGGCTGATGAGATAGACCCTGACAGCGCGACCAGCCCCATACCAGACACGGTGATACCAGTTGGGAACCTCACAGCAGCTTCACCCGACCTGGCGCCGCTGCTGCAGATGAAGTGGCCTTTAGAAGGTTAGTGATAAGAGCCATCCGCTCTCCCGCAAGTCCGGTGATGATGACGAGTCTACTCCAAGCCATCATCGTAGGCGTGAGAACCATCCGCTCCCCCGCAAGTCCGGTGTTGATGACGAGTCTAAGCCATCATCGTAGGCATGAGAACCATCCGCTTCCCCGCAAGTCCGGTGATGATGACGAGTCTACTCCAAGCCATCATCGTAAGTCAGTTAGGAAAGGTTAGTGGTTTACTTTGTTTGGAACCAACTGTTAACAAATCAAATCGTAAACTCAATAAACAGCTCAATATATTACTTAATGATGACATGATAAACATAATACATTAGCCAAATCTGTTTCAAATGAAATGAATAACAGGTTTTCATCACTCATAGAAACAAAGTAGGTTTTGTCGTACGAAAGTAAAAACGTAGACCAAGACGCTGGCACAGATAGTGCCCTATAAGTATGTTACCTACTCACTAAATATATGAGTATTCAGAGATGACCGTTTCAATGACGCGATTTAGTAATACTTTATAATGTACCCTGTTCACATGCTGTTCACCTTCTAATTAATTTAATGGAATTAGTAATCAGTAAATCGTCGGTGGGGTTCCGAAGAGTAAATTATGTAATGAACAGTCGTGCAATAATTTAATGCATTTCCGATTTTTAAATTAGCCGTTTTCTCAGAGTTCGTTCGAGCTCTAAGAATGGATTTATTGATTCTATGATGCTAATAATGATATACTATGTCAGGCGATGAGGCGACATAACGACTTCACGAGAAATAAATTATAATAACACGTTTTAATTTGAATACACTCTGATTTGAACGTAATATCGTAGGAAAAGTGTACGTACCTACCTAATGTTGATAAAAATACTGATTTTTTATAAATAAAATTTTAAAGAAAGTTAAAACTATTTTTATTCATAGTGCCGATTAAAAATTAAATATATGTACAGACATTTAGGATTAGTTTAGTTTAGTAGATTAGTTAGGATCTATGTTTACATTTATAAGACCTTTTGTACCATATTTTAAGCAAAAAAAGTTTTTAATTTTTCAATTAAAATCTATTAAGATGCCTCCACTCAGCATGTTCTTCATTTCACCAGGCCGGCCACCCCCATCTTGGGCGGGAACCCCTCCTTCTCCCAATGACGTCACCGCCGCAGTCCAGCACGGACACGCAGCCCTCCTCAAAAGGAGGGACCTGGAGAGCAAGAGGAAGCCATTGGAGAGGGACGCTCCGGCCACAAGGGCGCAGAGGGCTGCGTCCACCTCAGCTGCTGTGAAGCCGCTGGCTGACAGCGCTTATGCTGCTGAGCAAGCTACCAGAGCTCTGCTGAATGGGTAAGAACGTTTTCATAATATGTATAAGGCGTCCGATTTCAGCCATGGCGGCCGATCTCAATTGAGATCAGCCATAATTATAGTGCACAAGTATGCGCGCAAACACAAGTGCACTCTATTCCTTTACTCTCATGATTCGGTGAGACGGCAATCCGAAATGACCGATGAGAGATCAGGCGCAGGACTGAGACACGGGCGTTTAAAATACGCCACACGCCAAATTCCTAACTCCGGGCCGAGTAATTTCATTACAGAAAAACACTCACAAATTTTGCCCGACCCCGGACTCGAACCGGGGCCTCTCGGTCCTAACGCAGCCCTTGCTACCAATATACCAACGAGGTAGTTACATAAAACGAAGTATCAAAGTAACACTCTAATACACTAAATAATTGTCTTTATGGGTCTACACGCGATATTAGCACACATGAATGCATGGGAACATTTTAAAACCAAAATTACCTAAATTGGTCCGGGTGTTCACGAGTTTTAGTCAGACTAACGAACAGCAATTCATTTTTATTTATAAGAGAAGATAAATCACATCTGCCACTCTTGCACAATGAAAATGAGAAAAAGAGAATACTGTGTCACGGCGATCTCGAAAAAAGTCACTCGAGCGTAGAACTGTATTCCAGTCGCTTACACATACGGGTACACGGGAAAAGTTAAATGAGTAGGTATGAGAGTGAGGACTATCTAAAAAGAATATCCAACTACACAAGAATAACATAAGAGCGCTCTCTGTTCCTGCCCCCTCATAGTTATTATTAAATAGGTCATCATCAGCCCATAATCGTCCCCTAAACTAGGCCGATCAGCCCCTAGTCAACCACGCTGGTTAAGTGCGGGTTGGTCGAATACACAGCCTTAGAATTTTTCGTAGGTGTGCAGGTTTCTTCACGGTGTTTTCCATCACCGTTAATAAAATAGTTGTTTTAGTTAAAAGATATTAACTTTCATTTCTTGCACAGAGAATAAACCGCAGGTATTATGTTGCATGCATATTTCATATTCGATACCGTATTGTGGTCACCTATTAGTTCATTAGGGGACTGACCGAGTTACAGCCTATTAGATCAATTGCTTGCATCTTGCAATCTAGACTAGTACTAGATAATTCCTAACTGTCTACATCATATGTCTCTATCATATGCTAGGGCTAGGCTAGATATGTATAATTTTTTAAGCTAGTAAATTGCTCGAAGTTTAAACGTAGGATAAGTTAGGGTGAGAGCTATCTGCTCCCCCGCAGTTCCGTTAAAAATTACATAATATTAACAACGGATACCATCATTACCATCAAAGTAAAATCTAGGTAGAGCAAACAAAAGTAACGGAAACTTGATAAACATTTTTTGAAGGATTAAAGAAGAGGAAAAGATGTCGTGGAGATACAGTTAAATGTATGTTAAACTCCACTCTCGAATGCGCAACAAAAATCAACAACCAATAAATATTATTCGGGAAACGATCTACCTCCAATGAGCGACGTAACAGCCGTTCCGACAGATAGGAACCGAAACGGAGACCGTAACCCGAGCCGGGAGTCGAACCGCGACACCCGACCCTCGGGGCTTCGGCTCGCCGCCGATACCTTACCGGTTGACCGAAATACGGTCACACAATAGCCCGGCTATTATTTACAGTTCCTAAGATATTATTTAATCGTTATGTTTCATTGACAATCGAAGATTAGGTTTCAGAAAGTTTCGCATCGATTGTGTCCTTTGAATCTGAATCGTGGTTCATGGACAGTCATTTATTGCAAAATGTTTAAGGTTCAAGCCTAATAAATCGTCAATCACAAGTAACTACTATTTATTTCAAACATAATATCTAAAAGATCGATGCCATAAAGGTGAATGTAAGGTAGCAAGAAAATGTTTGCTGTCTTTGATGTAGGTAATGCAAAAGTTAAGGTTTTGTAAACTCAGATCTCTGATAAAGCCTTTATTTTTGAGACAGGCACTGAAAAGATTTTGTACCTCCCATATTAATTTAGCTAATGTAGGTCCTCGTTAAGTGTCGCCATAAATAAACCAAGCTAGCTGCTAGTTAGTAGAGAGCTACTTAATGTGTCAGCCGTCAGCTTAACTTTGGCGCAGTTCGTTGAGCTAAGCCGTTCTAGGAAGCTATCGAATTTCTCGATCGATGGATATAACCAAAGTACCTAACAGCTGCCTCGTTATGGAACCACGCTTCCGTAACAAATATATTGAGTGACGGGAATTTCTATTACATATAAAAAAAACTCCCGACGAATAGCGAACCTCCGCCTTTTTTTTGAATCAGTAACAAAAATATATAGCATCCATCTAAAGTTACCATCAAGATTTAGAAGACCTAAATTATCATGGTATGGTTGAGTGAGTGATGTTGTTTGAAAGTACCTACAATACCTACATGTATGTAATATATACTAATTGCGAAGGAGATTTTTTTTTCATGAGGGAGATTGTCAAGAAGATAAGCGATTCGATTACCCACACAAAATACTGGTTTACTATAGAAATTTTTTGGACTACCTTAACCAGCCATACCCGTTCGATTCCAGGACGGACAACTCCAAACGCCTGGGCGGAGTGGGCACCGGACCCCCCACGAACGGGTCGTTCCCGCAGCCGCGGTACTGCCAGAGCAACCCCCCGCCGTGCCCCCCTTCAAGGTACAGGACCCAGGACGGAAGCTGCAACAATCTGGAGCACCCGTACCGCTGGGGAGTCTCCAACACGCCCTTTAGGAGGGTGTTGCCGGCTAATTATGGAGATGGTGAGTTAATTTTAAATGGAACACTTACTATTTTTCCCAAATTGTACACATGCATGAAATGCAAATAGATAATTTCCATATTTTCCTGCTTCAAACGAACAATAGTACCTACCTAAAATAATAAAAAGGTTTCTTAATTAGCGAATACTACTTTCTCTACCAACCAAAGAACTCTTTACTCACTTCTCTAAGAACTCTACCTTAGTCTACAACAACGGCGACCCCTTGCATAAAACAGCCTTGACAGTGCCCCTAGGGGAGAGGGAGGAGGGGACAGAAGGTGCTTTCTGCTATTGCTAGGAAAAGAGTTTTCATTTGTTCCAAATTTCATATTCTTTCTCAAGGATTTGCCGCCCCTCTTGGTAAAGTCCATATTCCAATAGTTCTAGACATCACGCCAGATTGAAATAATCATTTGCGTTGCTCTTGCCAACCCGCACTTAGCCAGCGTGGTTGACTAAGGCCTTATATAGTAAGGGTAAATCCGTGCCCCAGCAGTGGGGACGTATGGGCTGATGATGATGCGTTGCTCTTGCATCGACTAATTCAAGCTTCAACACCGTCAACCTTCCAATGATTGCAGGCATCAGCTCCCCCCGCACAGGCGTGGACGGCGCGTCCCTGCCGAGTGCCCGCGACGTGAGCGTGACGGTGCACCGGCCCAGCTACGCGCACGACACCTCCTTCACCGTCATGCTGGCCGTGTGGGGGCAGTTCGTGGACCACGACATCACTGCCACTGCGCTGAGCAAGGGTGAGAACGGGAGACACGGAATATTTATTTTTTTATCGAGTAGACACAGTCGGTTTATCGATAAATTAGATGTCGTAGAAAACAAAACGACTGTCTGACCGAATTTGGATGACATCGATCGCTTCGTGAGCTCAAGGTCCTATGTACTTCTCCATACTCTACTCTTGAACAAAAACATGTATATTGTAGAGCTCTATAGTGTACAGTTACAATATTGTAGTGGGCTTGCCAATTTTTCAGTGTATTACGCTAGGAATTACTAGTCTCCAAATAGTACTGAAAAAAACATGGAAGAAACCTATAACTGAACAGAAAAGATAAAAGAGTAAGACTAAAATCAGTGTACGACAACATCAAGAATTTATGAAGACCTACTTAGTTCGTGCTTTAAACTGCATTAAAACCGAATTTCATTGAATTCGTTTTTGATTTTTGCTTCCTTTCGCTCTGTCCCAGGTGAGAACAGCAGCGCCCTCTCGTGCTGCGACCCGTCGCAGCCGCCGCACCCCGAGTGCTTCCCGGTAGAGCTGGACCAGGGCGACCCCTTCTACCAGGAGTACAACCTCACCTGCATGGAGTTCGTACGGTCTGCGCCCGCGCCTACCTGCCACTTCGGTCAGTAAATTGAATTTTTTTAGACGTCTGCACGGTCCTTCTGAAATAAATCCTTTGATAAATGAAGACATATGATTGGTGGTGCACCCAACATACGTACTCTCTCTTACTCTTCGCTAGATTGTATTCTTAAAACTTCGATTAGTGATAATGAGTAGTTACTTAGTCTGCTTTTAGATTCCCCTAAAAGTGTAGCAACTGTGCCAAAACAACGGGAACTCAATACCAAACCAATCCAATATCCCAGGGACAGTATTCTACTAAGTATAGTTTGCCTAAGGTGCTCTAACTACGCAAAATCATAACCACAGTTTGTACTTAAAAGACGTTGCAATCACAGCCAGCAAACTAATTTTAGGGGTGAGAGCCATCCGCTTCTCCGCAAGTCCGACGCCAGCTGCTTCAAGCCAGCATCACAGTTACTGTAGTTAGACAAAAAAACAAAACTATTTTCAACAACTCCCTACCCTTCCAGGTCCCCGCGAGCAGATGAACCAAGCGACGGCCTTCATCGACGGCTCCACGGTATACGGGTACGCGCCCTTGCGCGCTGCCCAGCTTCGTACCCTGACGGCGGGCCGCCTGCGCATGCTGCGTGACGGAGATAGGGACCTGCTGCCTCAGGCCACCGACCCGGCAGACCCGTGCAACACCGCGCAGATGTCCGCTGAGGGCCGGTACTGCTTTGAAACTGGTAAGGTTTTATTTGTACTTTTGCAATAATAACCTCTTGTTATATATGTATACCTAATATTAAGCTAGTCGTAAGTACGCATGCGCGGGCTGCGTCCCGCGCGCCATCTTGTCGGGCCCCGCACTTCGCGGCGCCGAATAAACCAGTGCGCAACGAACCAGCGTTTGACTCACCCGCTCCCCGCATCGCCGGCTCCTTACGTATATACTTACATACTTAACAGTGGCGACGTTTTTAAACATTTACCTACCCAGTTACGCGTGTTGTATTTATTAGTGATCAATAGAAATGTTTAATTCACAAATCGGAAACTTTTTAACATTCGACCACACAGCCCAATGTTGGGCCACGTACAATGGACGCTTAAAACAATTTTACATCGCAAACGGGATAAACGACGAGTCGGACAAGGGCGGGAATCGGCGGAAGGCAATTTTGCTGAGTGCACTCGAGGAGCAGACGTACGGCCTCGTACTAAATTTGGCCCAGCCGAAACCGATCGAGGAGGTGCCGTATGATGACGTGGTAAAGCTATTGGACGACCATTTCGACCCCAAAAGGATTGGGTTTGGTGAGCGCCATAAGTTTTATGCGGCCACACAACAAGATGGCGAGTCGCATTCCCAATGGGCGGCGAGACTGCGCGGCCTCACCGCGCATTGCGGTTTCGCCAACATGGAGGAGTCTCTTCGTGACAAATTCATTATGGGAATGCGGCCGGGAGCTGAAAAGGAGCATTTATATGCGCAAGATTTGGAAGGGTTGACACTTGCAAAGGCGTTGGAGAAAGCGGAAAACTGTCGGTGCGCGCGGGCGGCCGCCGCGGCCAGCGCCAACGCGCATGCGCCTGCCGCGGCGCGCCCCGACGCGCCCGCGGACACGCAGCTCTTCAACATCGCGAAACGTGGCAAAGTGAAGTGCAGTGTGTGTGGGTTTACCAACCATAAGTCGTCGGAATGTAGATATGCTACTTATGTGTGTAGAAAATGTAATGTAAAGGGTCATTTGCGTCGCATGTGCTCCAAAGTTAATTATGTGGAGGTCGACGGCGGTGACAAGTCTGACGATTACGGTAAGGTGTTTCAAATACGTTCTTTAAGGGGAGAGCCCATGGTAGAAACGGTTTATATAGAAAAAGTGCCCTTAAAGTTTGAAATCGATAGCGGGTCTGCCGTGTCAGTCATATCGGAGGATTTTTATAACACTCATTTCAAACATGTGCCATTATCAGCTCCCCACAAGCGGCTCATGTCGTACACCGGCGCGCGCATCGCGTGCGCGGGCGCGCTGCGGCGCGCGGTCTCGTACGGGGGCCGCACGCGCGCGCTCGACCTGTACGTCGTCCGGGACGGAGGCCCACCGCTCTTGGGTCGGGACTTCTTATCTAATTTTTACCCGACTACGGCAAAGCAAAAGGAGGGTTATGATTTTGACAGGCTATGTATGTATGTATGTATGTATGTATGTATGTTTGTATGTATGTATGTATGTTCATCTGTTTCCACATAACTTCTAAATTGCTTGTCAGAATTCGACAAATGACATATCATTAGAAGCGTCTTAATTGTCCGCTGGTTATAGGCTATATAGGGTTTCACAAAATCTAATGTGGCGCCCACTAGCGGACAAAACATACAGAGTAAAAAAATAAAGTTAAGATAAATACGCCGTGTTTGGTATCATTGGAAAGCGCTTTACTTGTACATTTTAAATATATATATATTACTAGCGTTTGCATGTGACTTTACGTATATTCATGGACTGATTGCATATAGTTCACATCTTTTCGTTCATAGCTTCTTTACTACGTCCCCTTAAAATATAAAACATGTTGGTTCATCAATTTAACTTTTGATAATATTATGCGCCACAAATACACTTTAACACCAAAATAGTACAAATAATAAAAAGTTAAAAACTAAAACCCAACTACGACAAAAAACGACGCTGAAAAAGTATAAAACAAGACTTTTAGAACACTGAACTGAACAAAGTTGCTTATGTAGTTCCAAGTAAATGGACACAGTAGACTCTACCAAAATGCTTATGTTGAAAATTGACAATAATTTCATACAATACTATTTTGAAGTATGCAATATTTACTATGTAGAGATAAGTTTTCATGTTTGGAAAGGCGTAGTCACACGTTCCATACACAAGTACCTACCTACCGTAGCACTTTGACAACGTGTGACTGCGGTTTTCCAAACATGAAAACCTATCTCTACATAGTAAATATTGCATACTTCAAAATAGTATTGTATGACATTATTGTCAATTTTCAACATAAGCATTTTGGTAGAGTCTACTGTGTCCATTTACTTGGAACTACATAAGCAACTTTGTTCAGTTCAGTGTTCTAAAAGTCTTGTTTTATACTTTTTCAGCGTCGTTTTTTGTCGTAGTTGGGTTTTAGTTTTTATCAATTAGAGTTAACGCGAGTGAATTATTGCGCCGATACAGACATTATCGTAAAGCTACAAAATAAGTATTCAGAGCTGTGGTCGGACAGGTTAGGTACATTTAACAAGCATAAAGTAAAACTAATTTTGAAAGATAATGCAAAACCATTTTTTTTCAAACCCCGTCCAGTCGCCTTCGCGCTTCGCGATAAAGTGGGCAAGGAAATAGATAGGTTGGTGTCGCTGGGGGTCCTCGTGCCGGTGGAGCACGCGGACTACGCCTCGCCCATAGTGCCGGTGCTGAAGCGCAACGGGTCAGTGAGGTTGTGTGCAGATTACTCCGTGAGTCTCAACAAACAACTGCTTGTCGACCAATACCCACTCCCCACGGCTAACGAGCTCTTTTCGAAGATCCATGGCGGTGAACAATTCAGTAAGTTAGACTTGTCCATGGCCTACAATCAATTCGTTCTGGACGAGGAGTCGCAGAAGCTGACGTGCATCAACACGCACCGCGGCCTGTACAAGTACACGCGCCTCGTGTTCGGGCTGGCCAGTGCGCCGGCCGTGTTCCAGCGCGCCATCGAAGGCGTGCTGGCGGGCATGGACGGCGTGCTGTGCCTGCTGGACGACATCTTGGTCACGGGCCGGACGCGCCGGGAGCACCTGCAGCGCCTGGACGCCGTCATGCAGCGTCTGCAGGCCGCGGGACTTACCTTACAGAAAGAAAAATGTGAGTTTCTACAGGACGAAATTAGTTACCTTGGCTATGTCATCACGAAAGAGGGTCTAAAGAAGTCACCGGAAAAGGTTAAAGCTATGATAGAAGCCCCCGTTCCATCTAACGTAAATGAGCTGCAATCATTTTTAGGTCTAATTAATTATTATCGTAATTTTGTTAAAAACGCATCTATGATTCTCAGCCCGTTATACGATCTGTTACAAAAGGGGTCAAAATGGGATTGGTCGGAACAGCACGATAAAGCATTTAAGGAAATTAAAAAGATGTTAACATCTGACGCCGTGTTAACACATTTTAATCCGAAAGCGAAAATAATCTTAACCGTAGACGCGTCGCCTTCGGGGTTAGGCGCGATTCTCTCGCAGGTGGATTCGGACGGAGTCGAGAGACCGCTATCGTATGCGTCGCGTACATTAAACGTCGCGGAAAAAAGGTATGCTCAAATCCAGAAAGAAGCTACCGCGATTATTTATGGCGTGAGGCGGTTCCATCAATATTTGTATGGCAGATCGGAGCCATTCGTTTTACGAACGGATCACAAACCTTTGATTTCGATTTTCGGGCCACACAAAGGTATACCAGAGGTATCGGCCAACAGGTTACAGAGATACGCCTTATTCTTAAGCGGTTACAATTATACGATCGAATATATTCGTAGCGTCCATAATAGTGCTGACTATTTCTCGCGAGCAAGTTTACCCGAGCCGCGCGCGGACGCGTTGCCTAGCAACCGCGGCGCGGGCCGCGGCTGCGCGTGTGCCGAGCCCTGCGCCGAGAGCGAGCCGCCGTGCGACCGCGCAAGCTACGTCTGCTTTGTCGTCGACGGCAGCATGCCGGTCACTCTGGCCGAATTGAAGGATGCGACCAACAAAGATGCAATCCTTAAGGCAGTCTCTGATTTTATATCGAACGGTTGGCCAGCTAAAATAAGCGATATGAGAATAAGGCCTTACTTTTTATGTAAAGCTCAATTATCTTTAGAAAACGGATGCATAATGAGAGGGCATAAAATAGTCATACCGGAGAGCTTACACGGAATCATCTTAAAACAGCTGCACTCTTCGCATTTAGGTATTGTAAAAACCAAAGCCGAAGCACGATCCAGGTTTTGGTTTCCAAAAATTGATGACGCGCTTGAAAGCATGATAAGCTCGTGTGACGTGTGCGCTCAGCTACGGCCGTCGCCGCCGCGCGCGCCGCCCGCCGCCTGGCGCCGCCCGCCCGCGCCCTTCAGCCGAGTTCACTTCGATCTTCTTGGCCCAATCCAAGGTTCGATGTATTTAGTCGTGGTAGACGCGTATAGCAAATGGGTCGAAGTGTACGACATGAAGCAGACCACCACCTCGAGCGCAGTAATTGAGAGACTATGCGATTTTATATCCAGGTTCGGAGTCCCTGAAACGTTGGTTAGTGATAATGGCACATCTTTTTGCTCACAAGAATTTCAACTATTTTGTAAATCAAACGGTGTTACACACATCACCTCCCCGGTGTATCACCCGGCCAGCAATGGCCAAGCGGAGAGCTTCGTGAAAATTGTAAAAAAGGGCATAAAATCATGTCTTTTCACAAATAACTCTTTACGCACGAGGAAACTTAGATTGCTAAAATACTTAATGGATTACCGTAATTCAGTTCATTCTGCCACGGGTCTCTCGCCTGCTGAAATAGTATTTGGTCGCAAGATGAGGTCGCGATTGGATATAATTAATCCAAAGGCATCGCCACCCTTGTCACCGTCATCGACGTCTAACGATTTTAAATGTAAGAAACAGAGTATTAACATTAACAAGAACAGTAAAATAATCAAACATTTTAAAATAAATGACCAAGTTTTTTCAAAAAATATGTCAATAAAGACGATTACAATTGGATAAAAGGGACAGTTGTTAAAAGATTAGGTAGAGTAGTTTATTTGCTGGAAGATAATGTAACCAGGGTTCAGATTAAAAGGCATAAAAATCAAATAATGTTAAATAAAGGGAAATTTGATAATGGAACCAACATACCTGACTCAAGCCCGCCGGCATACCTACCGTCGTCTCCACCGCCGTCGCCGCCGGCGTCCCCGCTACCGACGCCGCACCTATCACCATCGCGGCCAAGTACGCCAACGATACCGACAGCAGCAGCCGTTCATACGCCGTCACAGTCGTCGCAACAACGGCGAGAAGAGGAGACGACGAGTAGTGCGGAAGGACAACAAATACCAACATTGTCGGATGAAAGGGACGGGGTTGGGTCTCATGTGGTGCAAATTGATTTACCCAAAAGGCAGAGACGTAAACGTCAACACTGCAATTTATGTAATGAATAAAAGGGGGAGGATTGTTATATATGTATACCTAATATTAAGCTAGTCGTAAGTACGCATGCGCGGGCTGCGTCCCGCGCGCCATCTTGTCGGGCCCCGCACTTCGCGGCGCCGAATAAACCAGTGCGCAACGAACCAGCGTTTGACTCACCCGCTCCCCGCATCGCCGGCTCCTTACGTATATACTTACATACTTAACACCTCTTTAAGTCAGAAGTGCCCGCATTATTTTGGTCCGTATATGCAATTCCAAGAAGAAGTGTTGTTATAGTCATGGTCAAGCTTCCCTTCCACATTTTTCCGTTACTATCGTATACATACATTTTATAACACGTTTAGGATGTGATCCTAAAAGAGAAGATCTTCCGCCGAGCTAGGTGATCGTGCTCGGGGACCATGGTCCAATTACCATCTTGGTTTTTACCCTATCTATACAGGGTGTAACAGGAGGGGTGGATCATCGTAAGTCAATCGATGAGGGACTTCAATACCTATCGATATAACCCCCATGTATGTTCAGCGATTTTCAATGGTTCCAAAGATACTGAGGTTTTTATGGAATTTAACCCTAGAAAGATAATCTTATTTAGGTGTACGGTAAAGATAATCATACGTCAAAATGACTCCTTAGTTTTAAATCGCTATTATTACAAAGATTATGTACTTAATTTAATGAAATTTGTTTGTATGTATTTCTCATATAATTTTTAACAAATTACGACATAATTTTGTATTAGTTCTCTTTATTAATTATTTAAAAAAGCATCGGAACATAATGGCTACCATTTTAAAGTAAAAAAACATAGGAACTTCTCTTATAAATATAAAATCCGTTTTTTTGGGAAAACCAGTCATTTCTAGTAACACTGTTAGTTAATTACAATAGACTCTATAGATTTATAACATTTCAATCTTCTGGGATCGATAAGATGCAGCTCAGGCACATGGCAATGTTATGTTCACGACAAATACATTTTTTTATACTTTTTTCAACACCCGCTAGCCTTACGCTTTTTTTAGAGGGGCAATGGGCACAGTAAGTACGTGTCTTTGGATTAGGCTCTTTTGTGTCGTCTTCTGTTGGTCCAGGAGCAGCTTTGGGTAACATGTTCTTTATCTCATCCCGAAAATATCGCTTCACAGTGAGCGCTTCGATGATCATGACCATATAGTGTGAAGTTTGAGCCATGGCTTAAGTGTTTGATGATTTACGGCGGTTTAGAGGCTTCTGGTCTTTAGTGAGAACATTGTTCCTGTTAATTTTAAATGTATTTACGAATGAAATATTCAGCATCCCATTCAAAATGCACATGAGTCATCTATCAGACTTCCCACTCCACTACAAAAGAGAGCACGTCTGATCACGATGAGAAGCTGTAGATGAAGGTACTTTTTCACCATTTTCTTCAGGTGGTAGACTAGATACATTTGCCTATTGGTTCTCTTCTCATCGACAAATGCCTCCTCAACGTCTCTCAGCACATCGTTTTCGCTCAAATGGTCCTCGAGCTCGCTGTCAGTATCGGCAGGTGAAATATCCTCACTGCTCTCTAAGTGACCTCCCAGGATGCTTTCGTCTTATAAATCCCTATTGTTTATTGCGATCAGATATTCTACAATACATATGTATAAGATATATAGGTAAAACTATCGCTAAAACTCAGAAAAGTTACCAAAATAACGCTAATTGAAATTTAAAAGAAACATACACAATTCCTAAAAGTCACGTAAAAGATAATCATACGTCATTTTGACTCCAGCACCTGTTGTATTTCGAAAACGAGATAACTTACTTCGGTGCCGCGACCACCACTCGATAGCTCGGCCCGGCTGAGGAAATGTCTGTGAAGCACGGCGCCAGATTCGTGCAAATTAGTGAGAGACAGCGATTTTTCGAAACACAGGGAGTCATTTTGACGTAGATTATCTTTCTAGGGTTAAGTAAAAAGCCGGAATTCAGAATAAAAGTCTTCACTGCTTAACTACTGACTCTTTTCAAGAAGTAGTTCAATAGTGGGTTTTAATAATCTCGATACTGATTTGAGTCATATCCCTATCATATTGAAAAAAAATTCTTCATAAAAGTCTTTCTTCATAGAAATCCCCCATCGATTGACGTACAATGATTTTTTTTTTTTTTTTTCCTAACTGACTAACGATGATGGCTTGGAGGAGCCTTGTCATCATCACCGGGCTTGCGGGGGAACGGATGGCTCTCACCCCTAATCCACCCAACCTGTATATAGTTAGTGGCTAGAATAACTTTGAAGTGTGATGTAGGTTTCCATCCTTATGGCACACTCTTGTGTGAGATGGTTTGTAAGCTCCATCTGTTGCTTGTATTGCGAAGTTCTTTATCGGATGTCTCCACACACTTACCTATACATTTAATGACGAGTATCCCAGATACAGGTTATACCTACATTCTTTGTTTATATGGAAAAATTCTGTCAACACATTTTGAAATAAGAAAATACTACCCATAAAACCTGACTTCCAATCCATCACCAGGCGACGACAGAGCCAACGAGAACCTCCACCTTACCACCATGCACCTGATCTGGGCTCGTCAGCACAACCGCATCGCCGCCGCCTTCCGCAAGCTCAACCCGGACTGGGACGACGAGACGCTGTACCAGGAGGCGAGGAGAGTGGTGGGGGCTCAGATGCAGCACATCACTTACTCTGAGTTCCTGCCGTCTATATTGGGTGAGTCGAAAGCACAGTGTTTTGACATCAGACATTATATAGGTTATTATCAACCCCGCTTGGGGAAACGATACCGTACTAGTACCAGGTGGTGAAGGCTTAGGTGTCACATACGCCGAGTTCCTACCGTTTATATTGGGTAAGCTCAACCCCGTCTGGACGGCGACGAGGAGCAATAACAGGAGTCGTCGACAGTGGTAGAAAGCACAGATGCAGCGCATCACTTACTCCGAGTTCCTGCCGTCTATTCTGGGTGAGTCGAAACACTGTACATCAGTCATTATGTGGGTCAGCTCTACACTCCCTGCGACGATGAGGAGGTACCAGGAGGCGAGAAAAGTGGTAGAAGCGCAGATGCAGGCGATGCACCAAATCACTTACGCTGATTTCGAGACGCTGTACCAAGAGGCAAATCCAATACTCCTTCTATACAGATAGTAATTATGTTATTTCTGCTTCTAGTTATTACCAGCGCCATCTAGTTTTCAGACGTGTGTTGCGAAATCGCCGCGATCACGCTGCGAGCTCGCGGCGAATTCGCGACGTCCGTTAATGTCGTAATTATGATCGGAGTACGCGTCAAAATTGGGGCGGAATCGCGGCGATATTGCGACGATTTCGCCGCGTGCTCGCAGCGTGCACGCCGCGATATCGCCGCGATCGAAATCGCTAGGTGTGAACAGGCACTTACTACGTTGTACACGTCTGAAAACTAGATGGCGCTGGTAATAACTAGAAGCAGAAATAACATAATTACTATCTGTACAGTAGGAGTATTGGATTTGCCTCTTGGTACAGCGTCTCGAAATCAGCGTAAGTGATTTGGTGCATCGCCTGCATCTGCGCTTAATCGCGGCGATAGTGCCTATCATAAATGTATCGCAAACTTGGCCATCATTTGTTGATTACCTTCTGTTGTAATCATCCAGGCTACGACGTGATGTGGGCTCTGAATCTGACGCTGCTGGAGGAGGGCTTCAGCAGCGCGTACGACCCGAGTGTGGAGCCTACGGTAGCAAACCACTTCTCCGCCGCCGCCTTCAGATTCGCACACACTCTGCTGCCGGTAAGTACCTGGCACATCAAGATGCCAATTGATGTAATTTACCTACCTATAAAGCCGTAATTAACCAGAAAACTCCTATTCCTAAAGATACTTTCCGTCACTTTTTTCTCAAATTGCTAACACAAGCAAACGAGATTTGAGAAACTCCTAGTAAAATGATTAGGGCAAAATCTTTTGTAACAAAATTTGCTTAAAATGATTATTATGAAATTGTGATGCATTGATCATTATTACCTATACAGTTTAAATATGGATTAAACCTTAAAATATTTTAAAATTGGATGGACTCAACTTTTCTTTCATAATAGTTTCTATCTGCGATTCCATCTGCGTAAAATCATTCATAGCGTTGCTTGTGTTAAAAATAATAACTCTCTTATAGCGCTGTCTAGTGATGTCTTGTAAATTTTCGTTAAATTTCATTGTGTAGTTTTGACTCCCGTTTTCATCCCGCTCACACATACCTACTCACAAACGTCTCTAATATCCAAGAACATGATTCTAAACTTATGGTCCTTCTCTCTCCAGGGCCTGATCCACAACGTGGACGCCAGCACAGGCACAGTGAACTACGTGCAGCTGCACGAGATGTTGTTCAACCCGTACGCGCTGTACTCACCCAAGGGGACCAAGAATTCCGTGCGGTCCGCCCTCAACACCCCCGTTCACACTGTGGACCCGCATGTCACCTCTGAGGTACACACAGAACAAGATACTTAGGATATTTCAAAAACGGAAAAAGAACTGCTTCAACTGGCCAGGGATTTGAATACCCGCCCTTGCGAAGGAAATTCTCATTTCAAGCCAGCAGCTACGAGTACTAAGATACTTAGATTACTTAGAGCCCTAATGTAATTTTTCTACGTACGTACGATATAATACGAGGTTAGGTAGGTTTATTGTAGGAGGGCAAGCTTATAATACGAGGCGCGATAGGTACCTCAAGATTGTGGGTTCAAGTCCCCGCTCACCCGGCCGGTCATAAAACGGCGCTTGTCACCAAGAGATCAACGAGGCAGTTCAAGCCTTTAACTGACAGTAGATACATTTATAAAATTAAGTACGAACATTATCATCTCTTACAGCTAAGCAACCACCTCTTCGAGCGTCCAAAGACGGCCGACCCAGTAAACTCGACCACTCCAGCCAAGAGAGGTCCCTGCGGTCTCGACCTGGTCTCCCTGAACATCCAGCGTGGTCGCGACCACGGGCTCCCCGCGTACCCCGAGTGGCGCGAGCACTGCGGCCTGACGCGGCCCAAGACCTTCGCCGACCTCGGAGACATGTTCGACGAGATGTCGCTGAGCAGGATATGCACGATTTACAAGTGAGTAGACGTGAGATTCCCAACCCGCACTTGGCCAGCGTGGTCGACTAAGGCCTTTTCGCCTTAGTTTAGAGTAGTCCCGTGCCCCAGCTGTGGGGACGTATATGGGCTGATGATGATAAGACGTTAGATTAGGTATATCAGGTCGTCGATAGCCAAGAAGAAGGTAGTCAATACCATTGGCAACATTAGATAAATTCTATAACTCCTCGAATCCATAAAAAACTGGCATCCAAATCACTCCACACTTACAGTTATAAAGGTCAAAATTGTAAACCCTTCTTCTCGCATCAGGTCCCTGGCGTATTATTTTCAAGAAACAAGCTTCAAATTTTGAAATAATACGCTAGGTAGTAACCTACCGGTCACAGACGACTTTAGCCATAAATTCAATCAAAGATTGCACAATATAAAGTTTGGTCAAAACTACTTAAAGCGATCCGTTTATATCTTTTTTTACCTAGAACTGCTCAGTAAGCAAAGGTCTCCTCCAAACCTGTCCACTGTCCTCTAGATAGACTAGATCAACACACCAACCTATCTTTTATTTAACCTCATCAGCAGCCCATATACGTCCCCACTGCTGGGGCCTACTGAACTAGGGCGACAAGGCCATAGTCAACCACGCTGGTCAAGTGCGGGTTGGTTGACTACACAACCTAAGAATTTCTTCGTAAGTGTGCAGTTTTCCTCACGATGTTTTCATCGATAAAGCTAAGGTATTTAACCTGCAAATACCGAATCTAATAATACCTCCTTTCAGGAACGTGGACGATATAGACCTATACACGGGGGCTTTAGCGGAGGACCCCCGGGGGCGGCTGCTCGGCCCCACGCTCTCCTGCCTGCTCGCAGACCAGTTCCTAAGGCTCAAGGTGGCAGACAGGTTCTGGTACGAGACCAGCGATGTGACCGTAGGGTTTACGATTGGTGAGTTGAGTTGTGCACGCTTTTGTTTATTTGTTTAGCGCTAGGCTTTCGTGCGGCGTTTATGTAGACATGTATTAAAGATAAATGTGTCAATCGTTGCCGATTATATTAACCTTTTGAGTTTTATTTTTTTGTGTTGTCTGTTATGTGTCGAGAATTTCCTGAGAAAAGGCTCGTTTCAAACTGAAATAAATAAATATGTAAGTACTTAGGTCGCTCTGCGGACGAGTTCTGGAGTGGATACCGCGTCTTGGCAAACGTAGTGTAGGACGCCCGCAGGCCAGGTGGTGTGACGATCTGCGCAGGACGGCTGGTAGGAGCTGGATGCGAGTGGCCGAGGATAGAGAGAAGTGGCGTGCATTTGGAGAGGCCTATGTCCAGCAGTGGACGGGAATGGGCTGATGATGATGATGATGATGAGGTCGCTCAACCTAAAAATTACTCACTAGTACCTACGTATGTTCTCTATCTATAATACCGAACGATTTCGCTTCAATTTATATCACTGGTAAAAACCTCTTACCCTTAAATAAAGGCTTTCAAATGTAACTTTACGCCATAATAAAGAA
This sequence comes from Maruca vitrata, assembly GCA_039566165.1. Taxonomy (NCBI): domain Eukaryota; kingdom Metazoa; phylum Arthropoda; class Insecta; order Lepidoptera; family Crambidae; genus Maruca; species Maruca vitrata. Next base: position 17,492,663 of record CM076913.1, on the reverse strand, counting down.
GAGCCATTAAACCATCTCTCTCCTTTTACAGAGCAACTGACGGAAATAAGGAAAACGACGCTAGCTGGAGTGATCTGCGCTAACGAGGAGTTGCTAGACCAAGCCCAGCCCCGGGTCATGGAGGCGGTCGGAGCCACCAACCCACTTGTGGACTGTCGGGAGCTGCCGCAGCCCAGTTTTGCACCCTGGAAGACCACGCTCAAGAAGACGTAGGAAGTAGTTAGGAGGCGGCCTAAGAGATGGCGCCACTATAGTTTAAGGCAGTGACGAACTTGTCCCAATCCAATGCAACAACTTTAGCTTGTCACTTTTTTTGGGGAGACCTCAATGATCATTCCTTAAAAACAACGTAGTTACATACTTACATACATACAGGTCGACCTAATAAAAGCGTGTTAATATTAATAACTATCTGTGAGCTACGCAATCAGGCCATAACTACTACTACCTAAATAAAGTCTAGAACCTGGCTTCTTTTTAACCGACTACGAAAGAGAGTCATGTACGCGAATGTGTTTAAACTTCCTAAAGATTTTGTAACTACCAAAAAATATCGCTAGCCTTTATAATAAAAAAAATATATGAATTCGCTCCTACAACCACCTATTGTAGAAGTGGTACCTTTATGTTGGATTAGTTATTTATAAAATTATTAGGAATCCTATGAGTAATATAAATATGTATTAGGAAAAATATTTTTATAATAGGGTATGATATTCCAAAACCATACGTTTTGGTTTCTAAGATGAAATCAACAATTAATTTTAGCTCGCATTACGTTTAGGTTTGTTTAGTTTAACTTTAATCTTAGCAATCGCATACACACCAAATTAATAAGAATGTGAAGCCGGTTATAACTTATTAACATCAAACATCCTTATTTTGGAAAATTTGAAAATGGGCTATAGGCAATGTAAAGTTATTTATATTTCTGTATATAAAATGGCCGGCACACTAATAAGATGATGTCCTACCTACCTACTTTAATAGATACCTACTTAGTTACCTATTAATTTACAGATAAGTGTACTTGTACCTAATTAAATTATTTTAGAAGATAATTTGTTACATTGGTAGATAATAAACGATATTTGAGTTGAATCCAGACTCTTTCATTTAGACAGGTGTATTGGATCTGAAATCCTAGATCGATCAAAACAGACCAATAGCCTAGGCTGATTCATCATTATTAGCATGGCGATTTGGTAGTGGTGGGAGGCAGCCGGCCTTGCTCTTAGAACACCCAGCCACTAAACTCAAACAACGCGAAAAGTTATTGCCAAGGTAAAATGAAACTAATCTTTATTGATATAAGGACTTGAAAGGTTAAAATAGATTGATTGAAAAGTTATTGATTCAAATCGTTATGGATCGCATTGCTGACCAAATTTCGACCTTAAGCGATAAAATTAAGGAGTAAGGTCTGTTGAATGAAGGGTCGCGGTAATTTTGCCGTGTGGATATGGATGGAGCTGATGTCAGTGGTTAGTGCCAATGCAAAAAGGATCTTTTGATATCTTCCGCGTTTATTGTGGACTGAATGGAGGACTCCTTCCTTCGGGCGTGGCTGGTAACACGTCAATAAATTCTAGTATCATTATGCAAGGTCATAATTTTATTTATATACCCACCTACACAGTCAGGTTCCTACACGCGTTTTTTTGAAATTCAATTCAATAATTTAATAAGAATTTCATACATAACTGGAGACAATTTAATGTAGGACGTATTCCTGCGAGATTACAGAGAAGTAATGGGAGTTTGGAAGTTTATTTAATGTTGTTTAGTTTAGAGATGTGTCGATAGATGGCGTTGTCAGAAGCAATCTTAACGAGTTCCGATTTCTTATGCTTTACTTTCTTACTTACTACCGTATAGTATTGCAGTAACTGCCGCTAGTTGGAAACTTAGTAGTGTACCTATATATTGCTTAGAAGACCTTAGAAGTACCTACCTACTGTACCTTAGAGTAGAGTTAAGAGTAACACTACTACGATTAACTGAACTACTTTATCTTTTTATAAAAAACAATACCGATATGAACGATAAAATATTATATTACATCAAATAGTATAATCTGCATAATATTATCATCAATCTTAATAAATTGCCGGTGTCTATCGCCGAACACCCACAATCTCATAAAAACGAATAAAGTTCCGATTAAGTGTCGTCTAAGTCAATTAAGTCCTTAAACTACGTGCAGAGATACTTAAGTCATATGATTACTTTTCACTGCTAGGGTTGCCAGGTCCTCAGACTCAAAAGCCGGACAGACCTGTGAGATTATCCTGACATTTGGGTAAAAAATCCGGACATCTTGTTTTTTTTTGTCCATTTTTTTACAAAAAGTGTAAAACAATTTTTTTTTTGTCCTAACATTCGGTCGAAAACTCCGGACGCCTCACATTTTTGAAAAAATTTGGTGTTACTTAAAAAAATGGCGTCGTGATTCGATCTCGATCCGCGCACGAATTTCGAAATTGAAAAATCGTACCTAAATCCTAATAGACCGGATGCCGCTTATTTTGGCCGGACAAGCAATCAAAAATCCTACGTATGTCCTGCTTTATCCTAACACCTGGCAACCCTATTCACTGCTCTTCCACAGAGCATAATTCGAAGGCTTGAATGTATTACGGACTTGCCCAACGCATATGAATGGATGCAGCGATCGATTGATTATGCATGTGCATCGATAACGGATGATACAAACACTAAATGTGACATAAGTACCTACGATTAACACAAACCGGATATCGATATTATGATGTCTTACGTGAACAGTAGGTATTTGTAAAAGGTAAGAAATACAACTTCGATATTATGAACCTATTGTAATATATGTAGTATGTACTATACATATCGATATGAAAATGTTTAACTGGCAGTAGCTATAATATAATATAAATAAATAAATATACCTAGTTACAAAAACTAAGTAAGTATGATTCCATTTCAACAGTAAAATACATAAGTAGTATGCTTGTCTATACAAGAAGGTACTTTTAAATACATTAAGTGTAATATTTTGTTTTGGATATAAGGCTCATTATAGTACCTTACTGTGGAACCGTAAATCTTTTTCCAATGCTGAATCAAAATTCCTCAAACCTCACCTGGTAAATAGGAGGAGCGCCTGATCGCTGAAAATAGCAAAGGTCGTAAAACATCACAACAAGAGATAAATGTTACATACATAGAACATGCTTCTTAACTGTTCCATCTAATTTAACTATGTCAGTTATTTTTACTTTATTTCTGCACTTAATGTTTATCCATCAAAGTCGTAAATGATGTTATCCCATTACCATTACGTTTCGTACATACATACCTTCTTCTATTTATCATTCTTATTGGTAGGTAGGTATTTATTTACCTATTTATTTCCAACTCAAAAGTTTTATAACTAATCCAGGTTTATAATATCAGCTTGAAATGCCTAGTTTAGTGATTTCTCATTAACACCACAATCTAGTCAAAGTCAAAGTCAAAGTTTTTATTGCGAACAAAGTGTTGTTACAGGTGTTATTGTTAAACAGGATCTTAAATACTTAGTTACCCTTATAGGGTAATGCAATATGAGGGCCTAAACTAAAAACAATTTGAAACTTATCCTATTACGTATCTAACTGCAACGCAACGGAGAACAAAAAAAAAGTTTCCCAAACTTGCATTTGTAGTACACACTCAACCAGCCATAATTAAACAATAGATAAAAATTTGTTTATGTCATTTCATACCGTTGCATAATTTGTGTACACAAATAAACAACACAACATTGACAGTAAATAATCTAATTATCGGAGTGCTGCCACGTGCCTAGGAGACACGCTCTGATAGCACACCTCACATTATCATCGCAGCCGTCAACACACAAATGGTTTCCCTTCTAGAAGCTTCGCTTGTCTTTTATCAAGCACGTGAGATAGGAACTGCGATGTGGTCTACCGAGATACGAGCAGGAATTGTCCTACAAGCCGATTGAAACCATATGGCCTAAGTAATTAGACTGCTAATAAAAAAAAACCCTAATGGCACGGGTCATTGGCGCCAAGACGGTTATGCATTTGGCAAATACAACAGCTGCTGAAACAAGGTCTCAGTAATAAAGTGTTAGTGCAGAATGGTGTTAATTGTTACCACTTGCCTTCAAATTGTTTTAAGGCGGTGAATAGGACTCCTCATAAGGATTTAAGGATACCTAAACATGGAAACATAACAATACCGTGATAAAAATAGATTGTAATGAGTTAATATCATAATACCATATCAAGCAAATGTGCTTTTAACGTAGACAGCTGTCACAAAACACTGAGATCCTATGTCGCTTATTATTCTGGTTCGTATCGTACTCTTATTTAAGATGATTATATAGTAATTATCCTATTATCTACCTACCGTACGTCTTTATCTACTCGTTTGTGTGATATGTTCCTTCAGTAAATTAAGTCATTGTAGCTACACTACTGCCTATATCATTATGCCTTATCTCGTCAATGCCTAACGCTGAATAATTTTATTTATTAGGAAATATTAATAGGTAAATATATGTATTTTAATGTTATATTTTTACTACTTATTTATGTAACTGTTACTATTCCATAAAACTCATTTTAATCAAAGTGATAACCAAGACGTCAAACTTACCAATGAAATTGAAACTACGAATTAGTAGGATAGTTGTTTAGTTTTTCCATTAATTAACTTGTATACCTGGTGAAAGAAGGTGAGGAAATTAGGTAATTTGACCGAAAGAGCAATAAACTAGGTCGTCATGCTCCGCCGATTTCAAGGAACGGTGAGTTAAAACAAATTCAACTTTATTTATAGAAGTGGGTCATCATGAGATGATTCCAGGCAAGGGCGGTATTTCTTTGTGAACTTTTGTTTCCAAAGCACATTAGACAAGATGTACTGATTTCTGAATTTGTTAGTAATTAATATGATCATTATGATCACCAATGTCAATACCAACAGGATGCCATTGAAGCGCTATTTACACTTTAAGATCGTTGTTATTGTTTTCAAACACGAACCGTAATCAAACGTAGGTATAATAGTACATAGATAAAATCTTTTACTACTATCAACTACTAAGAATCAAGAAGGTGTGCCAATTCCTAAGTTAAAAAAGTAAAAAAAATTGCAAAATTTGAAATCTCCACATATCAGTATGTACTTCCAAATTAGAATGTACACAGGCTTAAAGGTAAAATGCACGTATTTATCAAACTTCACCTTTACAGAAATGTTGATTTTAAAATTATAATGTTATGTAATGTTTAAAATCACAATAATTTAATTGATTTATTCTATCAGTATCTAGGGCATACCCGTGCCGCACCAGAGATTACAACTTCAAGTTGATATAAAAGATAAGGTGCGAAATTGCGTAGTCGTCTACGTCACAGCGCCGGGTCGACGTATGCGTGCGATCGTACTTGGTCGGGTTGCGGTACTGTGCAGGAAAGTTCTACGCGCGCGTGGCGCGGTCACGCCTCACGTTTCTCATACACGTGACGTTTTATAACATCACGTGTACCCGACTTAATAGCTAAGAAGGGAAGAACACAAGAATTGGACTAAATTGGGGCGTTTTCAGTTGTTTTTCGGCGTAACTGTGTTCACATATTATGGTTGTTAGACCTCTACAAAGCTTTGGAATGTGTAAATACAGTTTTTACAGTGCTAAAATGCAAAACATATTTATTATCATTATAAATCTTATTGATAATATTATCAATACTCATGCAGACTGCAATTTAGATGCAACTTTTAAGTCACGAAATTTACAATACTTATTAATTCAGCTGTTTTATCAGGTGTAACACAGGGAATAACATAGAGCCCTATTCTATTGCACATACTCTCTAGTGACATTGAGATTTAATAGTTGTAAGGGTAATTTGGATTATTTAGTAGCAATACTTCGGCGAGACGTAGCGCTACTACCGGTCTGTCTGCACTAGAGCTCGCTCGGGCTTACTCGAACGACCCAGTGAGGTCGGGAACATTCGACGCGCGTCGGCTGCGTTCGGAGCCTTCTCGAGCGTTCCACGTTCACGCACCTCCCGTTACCAACAAAATAACGGCATACGCGACCTTATTGCAATGCAATAAGGTCATCTATTTAGAAGGAAGAAAGCAATCTTGGGATACGACAATTAAAATCAAAATATTTCAATGGGTGCTCCCCTCTATGCGACGCTAGATAACAGTAGAGTGCACATTCTCGATCGTTCTTTTACTAACACATGCAAAGTGTTTCCTTTGTTGTCATTTGCGTATATAGGTACGTAATTAAAATGTATTGTTTACATGTCACGTAAAAGTAAACCTTTTGCATTATTTTCGATGAATTTAATGTCTGGGTTTTTTCGCTACCTAAATCAAAAGTTACCAAACAATTCATGACTGAGGGCAATGACCTACAGCATTCACTAAGCCCAATCTAAGAAGGCAAAAAACATCACAGGTGCAAAAGCAACAATAAAAAGCCCTGCTGAACATGTCGTAAGTGGTAGAGATGCCAGTTTGTAGAGTAGTCTACATAACAGCAGACAACTTTTCGATGTCGTATCTATTAAATTATTTCTATGTTTCTATGATACGCATCGATATGGGTCGGAAAATCGTTAGTTTTAGTCGTAGAATCAAGCGTAGTGATTCAGAATCGTAGACGACTCTACCTGCGGAGCAGCTGCTTATGCCTTTACGGTTCATATCAATATAAACATCTAGTAAAATGCAGTTGCTAAGCTATGTAATGTTACGTATTTTAATAAAATCTCATACAAGCATAGGTATACATACATGTACCTACTGTGGCATTATCGCAAAGTTTTCTGTTTTCACATGATTCTTATCTTTTATAAAAAATATTTTTGTACTGATATGATAATTGTCACGTTTTGTCAAGGCAGTTATACCTAGTAGCTTAAGAAGAGAAATACTCTTCAATGACAGTTTCGTTGATAAAAGTGAATACTCTATTTTTAAATGACGTCACAGTAGGTAACTGGGGAGTTCCCATCCTGTATTGATGGCAACATGAATCACCCTAACAAACGCCTATTTACGTAGGTATTGGTATTTGATATCAAGAATAGAAATAAATATTTCATACAATCTACAACTTTTAATTGGGAACGCCCTACCTACTTAGGTTGTTTTTAAATTTAAGTTTATACACTTCATGAGTATGCAATTTGGATCAATAATTATAATCATAAATATAATGAAATTGGAGAAAGCACGATTATTCACAAAAGTTACCTAAACGATAAAACTTAGATACCTATGTACCTAATAAAAATGTCAAAGATGCAATTGCGAATGTTATATTGAAGATACAAATCATCTTGCCTCGAGGTCCATAACTCCAGAACTCGGCACCATACATGGACAGATCCACTCTTGTTCATGAATTCACTTTCATATGACGTTTTGCTAAGTGGCCTTCATTGTAGTTCGCGTTGTGGATAGAGCAATGGATGGTAAATGTGATGCCTCGTTTTGGCTGACCCAGCAACGCATGACATAATGGATAGTGACCTCTTGCCGAGGACGTCTCGAGGCCGAAAATGCTTAGACACACCTAAACTGTATCGATTATTGAAAAGTATGTTACAGTATAATTTCCTGTGATATTACTATTTATACGTACATAGTGTCCAAGCATTGACACTGTAAGTGTGTCTATTTATGGATAAGGACATAGGTAGTGTCTTAGGGATGCTTGGGCCATAAACAGAGTAAAACTAGATAGGAAGGAAGGGTACTTAAAAATGGATGAAGAAAAGCCCAAACTTAATGCCTCGTCTATGTGATCAATGCAAGATAGGTTTATAAGGAGCTAAATCTTCATACTACCTACATTCCTAAGAAGATGGCATGATATGTAGAAGTCAATGCGTATGCGCAGGAATGCATCCACTTACACTGATTCTATTTTTAGTAGCCAGTCATCAACCAGCTGTTAAATAAAAGTAACAAAATTGGGCAATTAATGCGACCAATTGTAACCATTTTGGCTTATTGCTATTTTGAATAAAGTTGACACATCATCGTATTATACAAATTATTTATTACCACACCACATATCAAAAACTTTCATAATACTGTCTTCTCGCATCTACTGATTATCTCAGTTTAATCTCAATGAAGAGTGAAAGTACAATACCTACCGGTATAAATATTTTCATTTCATAGAAAAGAAATCTACCTTGTCGATTGAATCATAATTTAAGTATCCGCCTACATACTCGAATAGAAATTTGAATCATTATTGTTACATAGATAGTCGTAATAAGTATGTGTGGGAAAGGAACACTATGATTTTCATTCAAACATTATTTTCACCTGACTTCAAATATCCAATTTCTTATATGGGTACTTACAATTAGGTTACCGTAAACCAGGCCCCTACTTCTATTAACGATAATGAATTAGTCGCTTAGGTATACTAAGTGATGTTCTAGGTGCGACCTACTTGACGGTGATCCATCACAACATGTCACCTTCGGCCTTCAATCAAATATTGTGAACGTTGCGATAATATTTAAGTGAAGAGAAAATTCTAGTAGACACTAGAACTTACAAAAGTATATAATACCACTTAAAAGTTGGTAGTTAAACCGAATTTTGATACCACAGCTGAAATACAGAGATTATGATTTTGGTAACACAAGCACTGCCTCTGCTTGTTACCCGCCACCCATTGTTAAACAAATGTGACACCTTTATTCCCCCAAGGGTTGATGTGTTTACTTTAACACCTGGATTCCATTTAGTTAAAACTAGGTTTAAACTAATTACCTTACCTAATAGGTAAAAGTTCTCATCAATAGCCGATCGGCCAGTGGTTTTTACACAATCAATCAAAAACCTAGAAAAGGAAGGTAGAGCATTTCGTAGTTTTCGAGATTCTAGGAATTCACAGTTTAGTTGGTAGGTACGTCCTTAGTAAGTCTACGACCAAGATGGGACATGACATGTCACGACCGCCCAAAATGCCGTAGATAAATTATTTTAGAAAGCGAAGTAAACCTCAATTATAGAACACTAGAACAAGGTCCTTCTTTATTTACACTTTGGTAAACTAACAATGAGAATAATATTGGGTGTGACCTACTGCCTCAAATACCTGCTAACAAGTTACAATATTTATTGCCATCCGTTATTAAAAGACTCAATACAAATAATTCGAGGCGACCACTGCTATCGTAGGTACCGTTTGGGCCACTGACCCGCGCATTTGATCTTTGCTTAGTAGAATACCTAATGTGTGACTACTGCACTATACATTATAATAAAGAAAAAGCAAAGAAAGCTTTTTCTTTTCTGCCCAAAACAGACCCATACTAGGTATGTGTCGAGGTATGGTCCAGCCTGGGTAGAAAGTGCAGTAGAAACTAAGAAACTATAAGCTCTTACGACATCATGATTTCACTGTGTTAAGTCTGCCCTGAAGGACAGGTCTATAGTCTAACTCAGGCATTGCCTGATTAACCCTTAGGCTAATTAGGCTGCAGACTAGGGCGCGAGGATCGGGGGGGGCGCTGAAATCGTGTCTCGCATGCACTTATCTAGCACCATTGCATCTACCCTACATACTTCAACTGTCGATTTACACAAAAAATTAAAATTAAATCCGCTTGAGAGGCCCTGATTCTATCAATAAATTTTGAATTTCTAACTAGGTACACTACTTTTTAGGCCGTCCGTAACACACCTATAAATTATAATTAATTATAGCAGGGGTGCGTCCTCATAATTAGCCTAGGGCGGTCAGAACTCTTGATTAGTCGCTGAACTCAAGCTAAATTCTTTCACGGGGAACATACTGATTCTTGACTAAGATTGGCCGCACTGAACATTCTGTTACGATGACATTATTTCCGATCGCTGAGCTGATGGAACGTGGTTAGTGACGCTGGCTACGGCTCTAAGAGTGTGTTGGATCACACCTGGATCACAAATGTGACGAACATGTTGTGTTTGTTGTGTCTATTATTATGTATGTACATACATCAGTCATAATATAATACAAGTTCTGCTTACATTGGGGTCAGATGACCGTGCGAGATGTCCCGAATATTTTTTAATCTCTTCTTATTAGTCGCTTTCTTCATTTCTGAAGGTAGTGTCTTTTATGAAAGTTTGTTACCGAAGCGCTGACGATCTGTTTCCACAACTCTCTGTCCTTAGCTTGGCGCAGGGCAATTATTTTTTTATTATAAAATATTCGTATAGTTGCGACTTTTTATCCATTTCACTGACTAAAGTAGGTACTGCTACACATTATAAATTAAAATAACCAAAAACATTTGAATACCTATTACAGTTCGAGCCGCTTACGTGTGAACAATTTAAAAACATAATGTCGATGATCTAATACTGGCCAGATACACCACTCTTGCCTACAGTTAGTCGTCTAGATAGACTAGTAGACCCCCTACTTAAGTCGAGTTGTCCATGGGAGATAAATAAATCGATTGGAGTGATGGCGTGCATTGGGACTCGGGAGCTTATTTTCGCGCGTGACGTCATGCGCGTCGGCCTCCGCCCGCACGTGTGTGGCGGGGCCCTAATCATAGCGAGTTCTTATGAGATGTCTGTATCGAGTAAGGTTTAATAACAATTAATCTAATTTTATTTTAAAAACCTAACTGCAGATGTTTAACTGAATAGTAACGAAAAAAGTATCTCTCTCCTCTTTTGCTGTGACTTCCCAGAAGAAGATAATATAATACGTGTGTGTGGTATCTAATCCTAGGTACATGTTCTGTTATGCCGCGGTGTCTAGCAAGAAGTTCCGAACGGCATTTAGGGTAGTGGAAATATGGTAACATTGTGACAGGAGCAGATCGGATACTACACTTGTACTTTTATACCTACACGAAACATTTCATAGCTAAATCCTATCATATTTTATCATCTTAATGTTTTGGCAACAGCTGGTACCGACCGTCACTACGAGCGCACGAGATTCCGTGTTATTACGTAACAAACTTCTATAAATAGAACAAAACCTTGACATAATCAGCAAACGCCACCATTCATTGAATTTAATTTGATGTAAAAAAGGGAGTTTCAATTCATTCCCTACCTTTTCATTGTTTCCTTAAGATCGTGTTGCTGGTAGCGACAAGCATCCGTCAAGTAGACCGCTGATCTAGTGGCCCCGCGCCTCCAGCGCACAAGGTCCGTCGGATCCCGTCTCTGCCAACGCGTCCACATGAATTATGAATTTACAGCTGTTTATACAATGAAAATACTCAACGCACCCGTTACGGTTTCGATAACCTCACTAACTTTCACGAAAATACTATTTGGAGGTACTCTATTTATAGTGATACCCGCTATTTCCGCTTCCGATTTTCGTTAGGTATATCTACGTACCATGTAGGTATGTAGAAATATATTCATTTGTATTCTGGGACCGGAAAACACCACAACAATAACAAATGACGCGTGCACATACGTAAGTAGAACATACTATAAGTAGTGTAGTAGGTACTTTTTTCAGCAAAAATAAAAGAACAATACCTAGGTACCCTATATAATATTTACAGGTTTTTTCTCCTTCCTTTTGTGAATAGTTAATGATATATTCATAATTTTTAATTCCTGGATTACATACCTAGGTACCTCCTTTCCAAATCTAGAGAAATGTCCATTACCTAGATAGTGTACCTACATGTATATTATATTATATCTGACACTAGAGTAAGTGTTCCACTGGCGCCACTCGGCACCAACAGATGTCACGGCTTCCTACATAAGATTCTTCCCTGGCGTCGAATGCGCGAAAATAGATTTCGCGTAGGCGATCGCCGCTCCTATCGCTTGATATGCGCTAGTTATGCAAGAACCACAAAAATCAAACAACAAAATAATTTGCATTTTTTGTTTATTAGTCAGTTTTAAACAGCAATTATAAGTGATAGACTCCTATCCTTGCTTATGTCATCATCACTACAGAATTTTAACAAGTTAGCCCTAGTAATCTTGAACTGAAGACCCTATAGGAACTTCCATTCAAGATTTTACAATTTGCAATTGCCAGTTCCATGTTTCCTACTCAACCGAAACCTAAAACTTACAATTACTGTTGAAGATCACATACTTACTTAACAATGTGGATAGTACAAAATATTTACAGCTTACAATATTAAATAAAAACACACTTATCAGTCATACACAGAGTCCTCCGTACTAAAACGTACAAAGAACATCCAGACACAAATTTTGGCTACACCAGCACTGTCCTACAGACAAGTCACACTGGATCCAATTATCATTATAATTAGGCAGCAACATAATCAACTTCCTACGAGTTGCTAGTAGGAATGTCTCACCACAAGTTTGAGCATATAAAATCTAGTTCTCACCACTGTTTTGAGACCAACAAGTTCATACCAAAGGCCTTATCAGTATGAAGTTACTGTCCCAACTAACTCACAATATTACACTTACAATTCTTAGTGGCCAGAACTAGCCTAATTATACACTTAAATCTGCACTATGAGATACAGCAGTCTTAGATGGCATTTAGTTAGGTAAAGTGTCCATGAGTATTTCTTTCACTCCTGATGATAAGCGGTCGGGGAACTTGATGTCGAAGGCAACCATGAGGTCACCTTTCCGCGTCGGCTCCTTGGGGAAAGGCAGCCCATATCCCGGGAACCTCTTGACTGTGTGTGGCTTGACTACTTCTCCTTGTAGGTTGACTGTGAGCTTCTCTCCTGACATGGTTGGTACTTCAATGATAGTTCCACACAGAGCCTGAAACAATGGAAACACAATGGTTAGCATCTGAGGGATTCAATGAGTCATGGCAATAAATTTGCATAACCATACTGAACAATGATCTCACATATTAATGCTCATTGTCAAGAACTCAATAGACTAAATAGACAGGATGTTATTGTTTGGTTGGTCAATTTAAGGGAGTTTATTTGAATTTCAATTACCTTTTTGTTGTCAAGATCAATAAAGCATCAAGACATAACAATGCCACACTATTAGAACAACTTTCTAGAAATTTCTTTCACTTGTATTATCTACAAACATAAACAAAAGAGCATCTTTAACATGTTGTAATATTTGCTTACCTGTTTTAGTGAGACCTTCGCTGTATATCTGATGTCACTGCCCTCTCTCTTGAACTGGGGATGTGGCTTGTCTCTGATGATGAACACAATGTCGGCGGGGATCTTGTTGCGGCCCTGGTCTCCCTCCTTCTGGAACGTGATCTTGGTGCCCGCCTTCCATCCTGGCTTCACATGAATAGTCAACACTTTGTCCTCCTTCTTCGACGTGCCATCTGGCTGGATGACGCGCCGCGAAATCTTCATTTTCTTGACGCACCCACGCGCGATGTCTTCGAGCGACACATACAAATCGTGCTCTATTGGCGGGTCTTGCGTTTTCTCTTTCCTGCCAGGTGATCCGTGGAAGTTAAAACTGTGCGAGCGGAACGCGCCGCCCGGGCCCCCGGGCCGCGTCTGGCCCATTCCCATGTTCGCGAACGGGTCCATGTCCACATCCATGTCGCGGTCGAAGAACATCGTCGTGCCGCCGCCACCGCCGTTCAGGTCGAAGAAAGCTTGGAACGGACTTGCGGAGCCGAAGAACTGTGCGAACGTCGCCTTCGGATCGCCGTGGAACGCGTACGAGTACGACTGGCCCATTCCCGGGCCGCCGCTGCCCGCTCCGCTCTTGAGGCCCTCCTCACCATGAGCGTCGAATATTTCCCTTTTCTTCTTGTCTGACAACACCTCGTACGCCTCCGCGACTTCCTTGAACCTCTCTTCCGCGCCAGCAGCCTTGTTCTTGTCGGGGTGGTATTTGAGAGCTAACTTACGATACGCTTTCTTGATCTCGTCGTCAGTGGCTCCTTTTGATAGTCCAAGAATTTTGTAGTAATCCTTTCCCATTTTGGCAACTTATCCTGTAACAAAAAATCGTTCTTCTGTTAGCCTCGGCACGGCTGACACCTTTTTAGGAGATGAGTACTCAGAACTGATCTAATTCGGTAAAAATCAATAAAACCTTCGAAAAAAAGAATGAAGTGCTTAAATACTTACTAGTGCTTCTATATCCAACGAATAATCCAATAAATCCAACAGGATAAGCGAAATTATTGTTCTTTTACACCTCACACACAACACAACACTTCACTATCGCAACTTCACAAATGAATGAAACGTCGCGCTCCCGTCGCGCCAAAATATATACATTAAAACGTCTAGAACATTCTGGGGCCTTCACCCGCTGTTAAATAAAGACAAAAAATTGACGTGAAATCGGTAAGACCGTACGTTAGAAAGAGATAAATATAAATTGCTCCGTTCAAAAGTCTAGAAAAATCTCGTGAATCGCTCACGTCATGGGTCAACGAGACAAAGATAAGTTTGTTTTCATAAACATTAGAGGCGGTATTAAACCCTCACGTTTTATACGACCAATGGTAGTAGGCAGTTAAAGCTTACTGATTTTTACAACCAATAGGAATTAAGGATTTCAACTAACGTGAACATTTAGTAATATAGAACAAAGCGACTAATGTCATTCGTCGTTCCAGAACTATTAGGGGCCATCTAGACTAGACCCAAGCCGGATAATTATTATTTATTTATTCTAGTTTGAACATTTGATGTAGAAGTAGTAGTACCTAGTCGATCTTAGGTTTAAGCACAAAATTGTTTAATAAGATTCCACAGAATGTTATTGAATTGCCTTTTTATAATTTCAAACTTTTTATTTAGCGTGTCTTGTGAAAAAAAGCATATTATAAAGTAGAAGACTACTTAAATGATAAAAATCCATGGACATGATGAGCTGACAGCTCGGACATTAATTAATTATGTAGCTTGTTGAATGTTTTTTTTTTTTGTGATTAATTTATTTACATCTTGACGTGCAAAAGTATTTCATAAAAATCTATTTACAGAATAAATTATTTCATTTTATTTTATTTTATTTAGACCATGGTCCACTATGGCAGCAACATTTTCATATGATAGTTGGTTTAACCAAATTTGCAAGTAGCATTATATCATAGCTAGCGCACATAGATTTGACGGTGCTGGCAAGATCTAAGCTCTTTTTTCCATCGTAGCGAACAATGTGTCTCGATGAAGAATAAAATAAAATATAATAACTGTAAATTAAATATTTACAAATCTTTACATATATTACAAACACTTAGGAAATTTAAAATATGATAATAGATATTTGTACAGGAAAAAGCAGCTTCTTGTAATGGACTTATTTGGTGAATCGCATGCAATGATATTATTATAAACAAGAGGCATATATGTGGTTTTTTATATCAGCAAGCAATATAGCAGATTTAACGAGAAATTGTTTTTACATGCAATAAAGAAAAATAACGGGAGGTCTATATGGCCCTTTAGGAAAGTTGAACAGAAAAAAAAATACGATCATAATTTCAGTACAGTTCACAAATATTGCAAAGTGAACATATCACTTTGCAATAATTACCTATGGACGAAAGATTATCCATCTTGTATATATTTTGTATAAATCATAATATGGACTGTATAACATATTCATGTTTGCTTAGTTGAGTACAAAAAACAAACTATCACATGGTCAAATGTCACTGTCAATAAGTGTCACTTGTTCAACAACCATCCAGTACTGTCAAAAACCAAACATGGTAAACTTGTTTGTTTGCTCATTGTTTATTTCAAGTTTTTGCCTTTGCAACAAAGAGGCTTAAGTTTTTTGAAGTGTTTGACATTACCTGCTTTATACAACATAAACAGTTTAGCTGAAGAATTGGATTGAAACACGTTTTATCATCACATTCTTTATTCATCGTATAAGTCTTAAAAATAGTGCGTGCCGGCAGCCCTTGTAGTTGATGTCGTAATACTTCTCGTAGAAGTCCTGGACGAGCTCCTCCACCTGCGGGCAACATGTCCAATGATATTCTGCAGGTGAAGTGCGCGGTGTGCTCGGAGGTGGCGCACGAGCCGTACATCGAGTGTTGCGAGTGCGACAGTGCCCTGTGCACGGCGTGCTTCGCGTCCGGCCGCGAGGTCGCCGCCCACAAAAACTACCACAAGTACGCCGTCAGACGCAACGACTTCCCCCTATTCGAAAACTGCAACTGGTCCGCCAAAGAAGAATGCAAACTACTCTCGGCATTATCCACGTACGGATTCGGCAATTGGGAGGAAATATCGAAAAGTGTACACTCGCGCACCAAACTGGAATGCCAGGAACACTACAAAAAGTACTACATTGATAATGTACAGTTTGACGAGTTGAAACTGCTGCCCGAAACTGAACAATCACTTTTCCCGAGACCTGTCATACCTTACTTGTACAATTTGGACATAACTACCAATCCACCAAGAAATAATCAGGGAGACCAACATTTGGCTGGCTACAATGCTCACAGATCTGAGTTTGAGCTGAGTTACGATCACAATGCAGAGACCATATTCAATATTGAAAACAACTATTCTGATGATGACGATGAGGAAGATGAAGAATGTATGGATGCTTTAAAAATCTCTTTAGTGAGCGCTCTCAACACAAGACTGAAGGAAAGACAGAGGCGGTATGAAATCTTACAAAATCATGGTCTTATAATGCCAAGTAAATTAGTATCATGGCTGCAAAAATTTGATACCACTTTGACTAGACAAAAATGTGAAAAGCTTATATCTTTCATGCAGTTTATGTCCGGTTTGCAATTTGATGCATTGTTAGAAGGTCTGAGTCTAGAAAATGAGGTAATGCAGAAAAATACAAGGTTGTGTGAGTACAGAAAATTTGGGATCAGGACATTACATGGAGCGAAGTTGTACCAGCAGCTAAAGAGCGACAATGATTTGATGGTGAAAGAACAGCAGCATGCTTCCATGATCATGATGAAAAAATATATGTTCCAGTCTCCGGTCAAAAATAAACTAGCATTCGGAAAAGATGATGGTAAACTGAGAAGGTGCAAACGCAGCATGCCATTGGAAATAGTAGATTTGCCAGGATTTCAGATGCTATCTGATTCTGAAAAAGTTTTATGTTCAAATCTGCGCCTAGTCCCAAAGAAATATCTAGATTTTAAAGAGCTT
Organism: Maruca vitrata; assembly: GCA_039566165.1. NCBI lineage: Eukaryota > Metazoa > Arthropoda > Insecta > Lepidoptera > Crambidae > Maruca > Maruca vitrata. Next base: position 17,475,543 of record CM076913.1, on the reverse strand, counting down.
CTGATAGCAGAGAACAATAAAATGGGTTTCTTAAGACTGTTGGATGCTAGGAGGATTGTGAAGATAGATGTTAATAAGACCAGGAAAATTTATGATCATCTTATTCAGGAAGGCTTTCTTTCGAAACCTTTTTAATATTGTAATAAAATTGTTAAAAAAAATTTTTTCTTTTAATAATTACCTTGAAACCAAATTTCTGATACAAGAATATTGCTGGATTTGTAGGTGACACATGGAGAGTTACATCTTGTCCGGAGCAAGTCTGCAAAAATAATTTATGTTAGTATCTATTTTATAAAATAGGAAAAGCAATAATATAAACATATGAAAAAATAAAATTCTATGACATATTATAGCGTTCTACCCGGGTTATTGCACTTTGCTTTACCAAGCTGTCCTACTGTAGAGGAAAAGTATGCTTTTTGCTCTTGACTTTTAGTCCAGTCAAATTAGGTAAAAATCTCGGAATTCGAGATACCCAGCTGTAAGTCTGTAAATACTTAGATATTGACGTCCTAAAAGTTGTCTCAAAACCTACATATTGTAGGGTGTACGCAACTATTAAATTTTCAAGGTCAAATGTCACAAATATCAGTTTTATGAACTTTTGAGCGAAACGGGAAGTTTTATCATATAAGTGTGTAGTAGAAAATTACTTACCTTCTATTTATCTATAAAAATTGTCAGTACGTTTTATTCCTAAGATTCACCATTTCAGAGATACAGCGATGCAAATAGTTGAAATGTTGTATTTTCAAAAGCTTCCAGGCCCACGTGCGATTGTGCTAGACAGTTAAAATTTTCACGAATGATGTATTTTAGTAGCCTCTATAACATATAATACTAGAAAAAGCTTAAAATCAATGTTTAAGTGGGTTCTCATACAAAAACTAGGGTTTTTTTTTCTCACACTTGGCCGGTTTTTAACGTGGTTACCCCAGTAAACCTATTCCAGACTACACCTTTTATACATGAAGAACACGTTGTTTATAAGGAAGCCTAGTTAAATAATTGTTTTGTGTTGTTTTCAGTATTCAGAAGATTTAAGATTTCTGCGTTTCATTAAGTTAAATTTGGTTAATATGGATCTTCACGTTCATAATAGAGTCAGATGGACAGTTAACATTTTTAAAATGTTTTTTTTTTCAGTTATACTTCAAACAGAAACTCTAATAATTGGTTATTTCGCACTTTTTGACCCATAATAAGCAGTTTAAATGTACTGAAACGTATATGTATAGTACTAAAAACAACATAAAACAATTATTTAACTAGGCTTCCATATCAACTACGTATTCTTCACGTATAAAAGGTGTCGTCTGAAATAGGTTTACTGGGGTAACCACGTTAAAAACCGGCCAAGTGTGAGAAAAAAAAAACCATAGTTTTTGTATGAGAACCCACTTAAACATTGGTTTTAAGCTTTTTCTAGTATTAGATGTTATAGAGGCTACTGAAATACATCAGTTGTGAAAATTTTGACTGTCTAGCATAATCGCATGTGGGCCTGGAAGCTTTTGAAAATACAACTTTTTCAACTATTTGCATCGCTGTATCTCTGAAATGTTGAATCTTAGGAATAAAATGTAAAGACAATTTTTATAGATAATTAGATGATAAGCAATTTTCTCCTACACACTTTTATGATAAAACTTCCCGTTTCGCTCAAAAGTTCATAAAACTGATATTTGTGACATTTGACCTTGAAAATTTTATAGTTGCGTACACCCTACCATATGTAGGTTTTGAGACCACTTTTAGGGTGTCAATATCTAAGTATTTACAGACTTACAGCTGGGTATCTCGAATTCCGAGATTCTTACCTAATTTAAGCTTAAATGACTGGACTATTTGGGGCGACTTGATAGGTCAAAATGCAATAACTCTCCTGTAGCGCTACCATGAGTTAGCTATCGAAATCTGACATACATTAAAAATCTATCAAATAATTTTTTTTCATTCTAAGAATAATGTTACGACCACGAGAGACCGTGCAAGCGGAATTAGTCATATCGTCGTATGGATAAGGTCTATATTCGCTTGCACGATACTACGCTACACACTCTGGTAGGTTGTAGCAAGCTCTAGAGTGTTCTAAAGTAATAATAATATTACGACCTTGAGAGACCGTGCAAGCGAAATTAGTCTTATCGTCGTATGGATAAGGTCTATATTCGCTTGCACGATACTACGTCACACACTCTGGTCGGTCGGAGCGAGCTCCAGCGAGTTCTAGAAATTTCGATCCCCGCGAGAAGATTCTCGACGCCACGCGAAGAGCTGCGTCCTCACTGGGTATAAAAGCGGGATGTACGCCGCGACGGGACAGTTCCGATTTGGAAAGCGAAGCGAATCAGTCTCCTGCGAACTAGAAGTGATCGAGTGCGTTACCTGCGAATAGTCAGTGAAATTCAGTGTTTTAGTGTGATTCAGTGCTTTAGTGTAATTTAGTGTTCCGTGTTTAGTGTAGTAATTAAGTGTTTTTAATTGTGTTTTTAAGTGATTAATTGTGTAATTGTTAGTCGATAAATAAATTAATTGTCTTTTGGTGACTTTTGGCGTATCTTGAGTTAAACGTACCCCGTTCCCGCAACAATTGGTGTCAGAAGTGGGATTCAAGATGCCTCTTACACCACGAGAAGACAGTGAGGGTCGAGTAACAAGGAGTCAAACCGCGGCTTTGCAAGAGGGTGAAGGCACTTCAACGGAGGGATCAATTCAAACATCAATTGGGCCTGTGGAGCTTGCAGACTTATTTAAAATGCTGCAGACACAAGCCAGCCGTCAGGAGGAGCAAGCCCGTCGCCAGGAGGAGCAAGCCCGTCGCCAGGAGGAGCAAGCCCGTCGCCAGGAGGAGCAATTCGCTAAACTGAGGGAAGAACAAGCCCTTCGCCAGGAAAAGCAAGACCTTCGCCAGGAAGAGCTAAGCAAGAGTTTGTTGGGGGCTATTGAGAAGAAGCACGAAGTATTAGAAAAGCAGATTGGTGCTCTCAAAGATGATGTGCTAAGCGCCAAGACCCAACACGAAGATCGACTCACCCAACACGAAGATCGACTCATCCAACATGAAGATCGATTCACCCAACATGAAGATCGATTCATCCAACATGAAGACCGATTCACCCAACACGAGGATCGTCTGAGTCAGGTGGATGCTGAGATGCGACAACTGCATACCAAGATGGCAAGAGTGGTGACCCGGGGTGCTACGGTAGTGTCGGATTCTCCGAAAATCGAAGTACCCCACTTCGATGGAACGACGTCTTGGGCAGCATTTTGGTATCAGTTCGAGACGGTGGCTAAAGGAAAGGGGTGGAACGAGGAAGAGTCCTTGATAGCTCTGACTCTGGCTCTTCGTGGAGATGCCCTGCTCACGTTGGAAAACCTGCCTTCGGATAACAGAACTTTAGGTGCTCTCCAAAGAGCACTAGAAGGCAGGTACAGCGACAAACACCTGGAACACGCGTATAGAGCACAACTCCGCGATCGACAGCAGAAGCCTGGTGAGAGTCTGCAGCAATGGGCTACGGAAATCGAAAGGCTAGTCAGACGTGCGTACGTGTCATGCCCGACAATGGTGGAATCAATGATCCCGCAAGCTTTCTGTGATGGAATTAGAGACGCAGACGTCAGACACACCGTGAAATTGAGCCATCATCAGACCTTACAGGAAGCTCTAGCCCATGCTTTGGAGGTGGAAGCCGTGCGTCAAGACGCTAGAACTCAACGACTTCGGGAGGTTGTGGTGAAGGAAAAACCTTCTTTGGGTCCGATGTGCTATGGCTGCGGCGAGAGGGGCCATATTCGGAGTAGTTGCCCCAAGCGAAGATGGCCACGTAGAACGACAGTAGCATCCTCTACACAGGTGGACGCAGAAGAGCTGTCGTTAAACTAGAAGAAGCCAGGGCCGTGGGGCGGGCGCTGGCTGGTCAACATCGAGCCCCTACCGTCACTGTTTCACAGATTGGTAATGGGAACAACCTTACAGTGGTTGGACAGCTGAACAGCGTAACGTGTCATTTTACTATTGACACCGGTGCTTCAAGAACAATAGTGCGTCCGGAGCTATTGAAAAGGACTATTGTGTGGAATCAGAGACCATCCGTTCAGCTTCAAACAGCAACAGGCCAGCCAGTTACCGTCTTCGGTGAGACGATGGCGAAGATAACCATTGGAGAACAAACCTTTGAATACGGCGTTCTCATAGCAGACATCACGGACGACTGCATCATCGGATTAGACTTTTTAAGAAACCAGAAGTGTGTGGTAGACGTCGCTAAAGGAGTACTTAGTTTCCCCGAACAAGAAGTATTCCTAGAGGGAGCGAGATCATGCGCAGTTTACTGCCTGAAAAATACGAACCTACCGCCGAGATCTGAAACTCTGGTCAAAGTTAGATTCCCGAACACTCTGTGTCAAGGGCGAAGCGTCGTCATAGAAAACTGCGGCGACCATCCGAGTTGGATCACAGCAAGAACTCTGACCATGACCGGAAAAGGAGCGCTGGTGCGAGTCATCAATCTTAGCGGAGATGAAGTGCAGCTACGAAGAAACTGTGTCATCGGACGATGCGATGCAGGTCAATCCATCAGAAGGCTGAAAAAGGCCCGGGAACCGGAATCTTGTCAACGAGATGACGTCACGCCGCTCCTAGCAAATTGTAAGGACAAGCTATCTGAGCGGGAACTTCACCAAGCCAAAAGGTTGTTACTCGATTTCAACGACATATTTTCGAAGGGTGACCACGATTTGGGAAGGACAGGTCTCGTTAAACACAGAATAGACACGGGAGACGCGCCACCAATAAAGCAGCGGCCTAGACGCCTTCCATTTGCCAAAGAGAAGGAGGTAGCAGACATGGTTGCTGAGATGCAGAAGAACCGCATCATAGAACCTTCAACAAGCCCGTGGTCTTCGCCAGTAGTCCTGGTAAAGAAGAAGGACGGCAGCACCAGGTTTTGTGTGGACTACCGGTTGTTGAATAATGCAACGAAGAAGGACAGCTACCCCTGCCCCGTATAGACGACACACTGGACATGTTGAGCGGCATGAAGTGGTTCTCAACAGTGGACCTTAAGAGTGGGTACTGGCAAGTTGACATCCATCCAGAAGACAAAGAGAAGACGGCATTTACGACCGGAACTAGGAATGGATTGTGGCAGTTCAACGTCATGCCCTTTGGACTTTGCAACGCTCCGGCGACATTCGAGCGGTTGATGGAAAGAGTACTGGTTGGACTTCTGGGTGATGCATGCCTGGTCTATCTGGATGACATCATTGTCATGGGTCGAAATTTCACAGAGCATGTCAGTAACCTGAGGAAGGTTTTCACCAGAATACGAGAAGCAAACTTGAAACTCAGTCCAAAGAAATGCACGTTTTTCAAGGAAGAAGTCGCCTACTTAGGCCACATTATTTCATCGAAAGGTGTAAGGACTGACCCAGAGAAGATCAAAGCTGTCCAAGAATGGCCTATTCCAGCTAACAAGACCGACGTGAGATCATTTTTGGGTTTATGCGCATACTACCGGCGCTTTGTCAAAAACTTCTCTGATATAGCGAAACCTCTTCATCGGCTCACGGAAGATAAACGAGTATTCGCCTGGGACTTGGAATGTGATCAAGCCTTCGTCAGATTAAAAGAACACCTCTGCACCAGTCCTATACTTGGCTACCCGAACAGAGAAGGAAGGTTTATCGTGGACACTGATGCCAGCAATACTGGCATAGGCGGAGTTCTATCGCAAGAGCAAGGTGAACGGGAAGTGGTGATCGCCTATTTCAGTAAGTCACTTTCAAAACCTGAAAGGAACTACTGTGTGACTCGTAAGGAACTGTTGGCAGTAGTAAAGACTCTACAGCATTTCAACAAGTACCTCGTTGGAAGACAGTTTACCCTGCGGACAGATCATGCTGCGTTAAAATGGCTCTTGCAGTTTAAGAACCCTGAAGGACAAGTGGCGCGGTGGCTAGAGCAACTACAGGAGTACAACTTCACAACAGAACATCGGAGTGGTAGAACGCATTTGAATGCCGATGCCCTATCAAGGAGACCTTGTCCTGTGGCCTGCAGTCATTGTTCTAAGACGGAGACTAAAGAAGAAGTCCGGATGATTACCACCCAGGGACTTGATAATGAATGGAGCGAAGACGCTATCAAAAAGGCTCAAAAAGAGGATAGTGACCTGAGGAAAATATTTGAATGGAAAGAAGTAGGTCAAAAACCTTCTTGGAGCCATGTAGCATCATCAAGCCCCATCACGAAAAGTTACTGGGCACAATGGGACAGTTTGGAGATTAAGGATGGAGTACTCTTCAGGAAATGGGAAACACCAAAAGGGGATCAAACAACACTACAGCTGATTGTACCCCGTAAACAAGTTGTTTCGCTACTGAGGTACATACACGATGGGGTATCCGGGGGACATTTAGGCGTGAAGAAGACCCTAGAGAAGCTGAGACAGAGGTTCTACTGGATACACTGTCGGGAGGATGTCGAAGACTGGTGCAAGAAATGTACGACTTGCGCATCAGTAAAGGGCCCACAAACCAGAAGTAAGGGCAAACTCAAGCTGTACAACGTCGGCGCTCCATGGGAAAGAATCGCAGTAGATGTAGCTGGCCCCTTTCCAGAATCCGATGAGGGAAACAAGTACATCATTGTGGTCCAAGATTACTTCACAAAGTGGCCTGAAGTCTTCGCTACGCCTAATCAAGAAGCAAAGACGGTCGCCAAGAAGTTAGTCCACGAGGTAATTTGCCGATTTGGTGTGCCTCTTGAGATACATTCTGACCAAGGAAGAAACTTTGAGTCAGCACTGTTCCAGGAGGTCTGTCAACTGTTGGGTATGCATAAGACCCGCACTACACCAGCACACCCGCAATCCGATGGCATGGTCGAGAGATTCAACCAAACGTTGGAAAACCACTTGGCCAAAGTTGTGGACGAGCATCAACGAGACTGGGACCAGTACATACCGCTTTTCTTGCTGTCCTACCGATCTGCGATCCACGATAGCACCAGCGCAACCCCAGCAATGGTAAACTTCGGTAGAGAAATGCGGCTTCCGGTAGACGCGTTGACTGGGACACCGCCAGAAGCTCCGAAACCAGTAACCGAATATGCGGCTGACCTACAGAAGCGCCTGGATGAAGTACATGCTCTCGTCAGAGACTGCAGTCTAAAATCCAGCGAAAGAATGAAAACCCGTTACGACCGCAAAGCCAACACCGACGGTTTCGATGAAGGGAGTCTGGTTTGGTTACACAACCCACTCAGGAAGAAGGGCAAATCACCGAAGTTCCAGCCAAGGTGGGAAGGACCATACAAGATCATCACTAGGCTGAACGACTTAACCTATCGGATCAAACAAGGGACAAGAGGCAAGCCGAAAATTGTTCACATTGATCGATTGGCTCGTTACCATGGGTCAAATGATGCTCGGGACGAGCATGACTAAGAGGGGGATAATGTTACGACCACGAGAGACCGTGCAAGCGGAATTAGTCATATCGTCGTATGGATAAGGTCTATATTCGCTTGCACGATACTACGCTACACACTCTGGTAGGTTGTAGCAAGCTCTAGAGTGTTCTAAAGTAATAATAATATTACGACCTTGAGAGACCGTGCAAGCGAAATTAGTCTTATCGTCGTATGGATAAGGTCTATATTCGCTTGCACGATACTACGTCACACACTCTGGTCGGTCGGAGCGAGCTCCAGCGAGTTCTAGAAATTTCGATCCCCGCGAGAAGATTCTCGACGCCACGCGAAGAGCTGCGTCCTCACTGGGTATAAAAGCGGGATGTACGCCGCGACGGGACAGTTCCGATTTGGAAAGCGAAGCGAATCAGTCTCCTGCGAACTAGAAGTGATCGAGTGCGTTACCTGCGAATAGTCAGTGAAATTCAGTGTTTTAGTGTGATTCAGTGCTTTAGTGTAATTTAGTGTTCCGTGTTTAGTGTAGTAATTAAGTGTTTTTAAGTGATTAATTGTGTAATTGTTAGTCGATAAATAAATTAATTGTCTTTTGGTGACTTTTGGCGTATCTTGAGTTAAACGTACCCCGTTCCCGCAACAATAAGAATAAGAATAAGAATAGTTTATTGCTCACACAGACATTTTACAAAATATGGCACAATTACAAAAGGAAAAAAAATACAGGTAATGAGCAAATGGAAGTGACTCAGCTTGTGCTGACATGGGACCGAGATCCTTGCCAGCGCTGATTTTCAGCCACTCCAATGTCAACAAGATGTTAGGTGTGACTGATGGATATGAGGGCTACTAATACAATTTAAAAAAGTTCAAATTAGTTAAAATTTGAAAAATTTAAAAAATTCTACCGATTTTAGTTGTTAGCGTTACCGCTAGGGGCGCTGTACATTTTTCCATGGACATTCTTTACATAGGCGATATCGATTTTGTTACTTTTAATCTCAAGGTAGCGCTACTTTACTGATACGGTACGTGTTACAGCGGCTATTATTGCTACGGTATCGCTCGTAGCTGGCGCGCGGCGCTACGGCCGCCACGTGTGCTACGTGTGCTACGAACCTGCAGCAGATGGTAGAGCATGAAGGAGGCGACGCCGACGTGCCGCCAGCCGGGGCGCGTGAGCACGAACGACACGTACGCGTCGCGCGCGCCGCCGCCCGCCGGCACCAGGAACGCGCAGCCCACCACCAGCCGCCGGTACGTCACCACGCAGCTGTACTCCGGGTACTGGAGCGCCTCCGTCACTGAGGCGAAAATAAGGGGTGAGAGCCATCCGCTTTAGGGGTGAGAGCTAGAGGAGGATATTTAAAATACTTGATTCGGATACTCCAACCATTGCTGCAAGTTACTTCTTCTTCAGTCGGGCATCTTCCAATACAAGTTTTTCTACTTTTTCGACGATTTCCGGTGTGGTGGCCTCAATTGGCCGTCCGGAGCGGGGGTCGTCTTCAATGGACTCCCTTCCTTGTTTGAAAAGACCATGCCACTTGTAAACCATGGTTTTACCAGGGGCAGAGTCCGTAAACCGCTAACTGCTCTGTAAAAATGGTCTGAGCGGATTTTCTTTGCTTGGTAAGGAACTTAATAACGGCACGGTGTTCAATTTTCTCCATACTTCCCGATCCCGATTTAGTTGTTTGCAGGTCGATAACTCAAAAGTTAATGACCCGATTAGGTTCAACCTTGGTATATATACTCTTGATGAGGTGCTTAACTAGTGCCTACCTGGACGGGCAAATTTATCCCCACCAACCCCTCCATTCCGCGAACTTATTGACCTCCCCTCGTATATGAGCAAATTAAAGTAACCGTAAGCGAGTGGAGGATCCTATCTCGACAGTTTCCTTGCCTTAAGTAAGAAGCATACGAGGACTTACGGTCAATCCCGGGCCAGAAGAACTGCGCGCACAAGCTGTTAACTGCTGCGATGTGCTGCGGCCGCACGTATGAGTAGTCGAGCGTGGCGTGCGGGGGCGGTACGTAGTCCTTTATGTGTCTGCGAAGTAAGGATTACGTGAGAACACAGAGAAAGCCATCCGCTCCCCCAAGTCCGGTGATGATGACGAGGCTACTCCAAGCCATCATCGTATGTCAGTTAGGAAAAAAACAAAAAAATGTACGAGGGCGGCGGTGTAGGTGGTACCTTTAGATTTGATTTGGAGCCGACGCTAGGGTAAAACCTGCTTGTACATAACACGTTTTCTTAGAACGACGTCTTCATAATTTGCCGCGGTTTACGACAAAAAGCACCAGTAGTATACCATCCTTACTTAATATAATATTAATATTACAAATGCGAAAGTAACTCTGTTTGTTACGCTTTCACGCATAAAGTACTGAACCGATTTAAATGAAATTTGGTACAGATATAGTCCAGAGCATGAGAAAGGACATAAGCTACTTTTTAACCGACTGCGCTATAAAGAAGTAATGTTTTACCCGTTAATCATATCTACGCGGACGAAGTCGCAGGCCGAAAGCTGTAGAAATAACCATAGATTTTCAAGGCGAAAAAAATATAAAAGGAGCCCAAAATGCAAATATTTCATTTGGATTTCATTCAACACAGTTGTACATAGGTACTCGTAATAGAGGAAAGGGGCACCACGTATATCGCCTAAGGTTCCGTGATAGCTAAATGTTGTGCGTGATAGTTAAATGTTGCTTTATATCTGACATTATGATCTTGTCATAATGAGAGATGCACACACATTAGAACACCGAAACTGTACGGGTGAACTGGAGCACCGAGTTCACCCGTGATCATGACGCTTGCAACGGTGCCGAAATATCGGGAGCTCATTAAAACAAAACAACAATATGATCTATTGTGCCTGTCGACCTCATATTTGGATCTCACTGCCGCTTACCATCAGGTGGAGTGAGGTCATCTTGTTAGCCTAGTATAAAAAAAAAACAACATGTTAAATATCCCGGTCAATTTAAATTTTCTAACGATGTTATTATTACCTATGCGTCCTCCTCAGCAGCTCATCGGTGAGCTTCAGCCAGGCCGGCTTCTGCGTGGCGTCGCGGCGGATGAACGGCTTGAGCAGCGCGCCGGAGTGCGCGGAGCGGAGCGGCGCGGGCTCGATGCGCGGCAGCACCAGCGGGCCCGCGCCGCGCGCTACCGTGCCGCATAGGCTGTCGATCAGGTACTAAGGAAGAAAAGCGATGGTCAGAAAAAAATAGCTTGAAATGCTCATACAGTAAAAAATATTCAATATAAGAAACCATCTTTTAATATAAGGTAAAAACGTTTAAAATAGTGTGAGAAACAACGTTAAAGTAATAGAAAAAGGAAACATGGTTCCTTGGTGACGAAAAAAGAAATATGGTTTTAAAATAGTAACAAAACGGTAAAGGATAATAGCGAAGATGACAGTGTTTGATTTTGCATATGATTCCACATTTATCAGGGGGAATTGTGCTAGTTAGAACTATTTCTGGAGGTTTTAAATTTTTTTTGGTAATTTAGACGACAAAGACGTAAAAAGTTGTTTGGGCAAGTACATTACAAAATCTCAAAAATGATTAAAATAAACAATACCATGTTTCAAATTACAGTATTAATAACAACTTTTGATATGAAACTATTCTCATAAACGCAATATTTGTTATACTTGCCGTCAAGAGTGACGTTTCTTTTATGACACTAGCGTTTTGAGCTTGCCCGAATGATGTGCTATTGAAACAGTAATATCTCGGCGAGTTTTTAAGTAATGACAATAATTCTATTTTTTTTAAATGATATGTTGCCCACCCAGCTACATCAAAATAAAAAAACCGTCACCATCCCTATTCACGCAAAAGCAGCCCCCATTTAGGTTAAACTATTGCCTACGTTTTTTTTTCGTAATTACATAATATAATGCGATCTGTTCCGTTCGCTATAAGCAGATAAAGGTAAAATAATGTATAATGAATAGCAGCAACATATTTAAAACCGTAATGAATCAGTTTGATGACGAATAAAGTCAGACGAGGGCTTAACGTGAGGGATTTAGCGCTTTTTATAACATTCTCACCGATCTCTGGAATCTGTCCAACACTCTCTCGCCATTAACTGTGTTCTTCTGGTCTTCAGTAATGTAGCCACCTAGAAGCTGCACCGTTCTGTAAAATTGACATTAAAATAATCATTAATATACGGTATTAGTACGTCTGTATGCATTTATAATTATTATTCCTGTGTTTAAATATTATTAATTTTTGTAATGTATTGTGGAGAGAAAATAAACAAATTTATAATTTATTATTATTACCTAGATTATACTTATTTATATTTCGATTTAGAAATTATATAAAAAAAACTGGGCAAGTGAGAGTTATCGCGCTCAAAGGGTTATTTTTAACGAGATTTCCGACCGCCTGATGTAATTTATCTCTTAAAAACAAACATTAATCTCTTACGAATTCCGTTAAAAAGTAGCTTTTCTCAGTCTCTAGACTATCTGTGTGACAAAATTTTATTGAAATTTGTTCAGTAATTTTGGCGTTTAACTGTGACAGACGGATAGTCACAGTCGCCATTACCTTTATAGTTTAGTAAGATTTAGTGGAAGATGTTCCAAGATATAAGTCTAGAAAACGAACAAAAGTTACCATAACGCTATAAGCTAAAAAAACACAACTTACTTATCCAAATCAAATATAGGCAGGTGCTTATGTCTCTTCAACCGCCTAAGAGCCAGTTTCGCCCTCACCAGATGCAAATACGCTTTCTTATTAGGATCCTTGACCTTAGCTATCAGCACTTCCACCTGTTTCAAGAGCTGGACCTCTTCATATGGACTCATTTCCACCAGGTCTTTCCTTGTCTCTGGTTCTTTCTCCTCCCACGGAAGATCTATGGAGTTGAGTTGAGTGGAGAAGAGGGACTCCCTCTTAGTGTAAGGTTTTTCTTCTTGTGGCTTCTTCGGTTTTAGTACTGGTTTCTTTGGCTCGTCTTCTGTTTGGGGAGCGGGGAGAGGCTGAGTGGCTCCGTCACGGGAGTCCGAGTCGTAGTAGAGGAGCGGTTGGGAGTTCACGCTGGATGAATCGCTCTGAAATTGGAGTGAAGGAATGAGTGAGGGTATTTATCTGACAAGAACATGGAATCGTTTCATCTTGGTTTTGGTTTAGTGGATAGTCTGGATATTTTTTTTCGAATCTGACATACGATGATGGAGTAGCCTCGTTATCATCACCGGACTTGCGGACGAATGGACGGCTCTCACCCCTAAGTTAGTCTGATTAACTAACATTCATTGAATTTTTTAAAAGTTGTCATCAATAATGTTTTTTGATTAGCTTCTTAAGTTTGTCAAAATTTGAATTTGGTTAAGAAAACTCTGTGTTGTCTCCTCATTAAGCTAACCGATTACAGTGACTGACTAGGCAATCCGTTCCGTTCCATAGATTAGGAAATTCCGGATACAGAAATCAAACATAATGTTGCCAACTCGCCCAGAGTTGGTTTACTTAACACATTCGTTGCCAAAAAATATTCAAATGTTCCTTGGCGGACACCATTGTCCGACTTGAGAAGGTTATTAGGTGGATTTTCCTAGCTGCCATACGATGATGGCTTGGAGTAGCCTCGTCATCATCACCGGCCTTGCGGGGGAGCGGATGGCTCTCACCCCTACCTAACTGACTTACGATTATCGTTTGGAGGAGTCTCGTCATCATCACCGGCCTTGTGGGGGAGCGGGTGGCTCTCACCCCTAGGTATATGGTGGAAGGTATCTCACATGGAAGGGTGGCGGCTGGAGCGCGGGCGTGAGGTCGAAGGAGAACCCGCGGAACGCGCTCTCCGCGTCAGAGCTCGCGCCCTCGCGCGGGGGCTCGTCCAATGGCTCGTCTTGCTCCAGTCTGGAAAGAGGTACACTACTGATGGTAGTATCTAATAGGCGTGACGACTGGGTCAAATCTTATTATTCTATTTAGTCCGTAAGTTAGTTTATACAAAAATATGGAACACATATTTTTTTGTTTTTCAATTGATTGAAAAATGACAAAATTATAGCTTATCAAACATCTGGAGTGGGGGCTTATGACGTCACGGTTACGCAAAAATTGTACCATAACGTGACGTCATACGAAACTTCTAAGCACTATATCTTCGTAATAAAAAATACGAGTACAATATTTTTAAATAATCTAAATAACGGACTAATTATATTTTTTTAGTCGTCTCGCCTATTGTAAGAATGATGAAATGGTGGATTAGCTGTCTAAGCTTTTTCCAATGCTAACAGATTAGAAAAGAACGAAAAACATTTTTCGCTCGCGACCATGATTGGTGTAACCCAGTCGAAACGCCGGGCAGTAAGTAGCTATGTATTTGCTACTCCTAATAACCCGTGTAGACCCATAAAGACTAATATTTTGTGTAATGGAATGCGAAAACCTAAAGTCTTACGAAATACATTTAATTCTATGTCAGAAAATAAAGAAATACAACGATGTAATAAAATTATGTAAATACATAAAGACTACCTCAACATGTGTATGTTTGTACCTAATGTAATGTATAAACTCAAAAACTTCTAAGCCGATTAAAAAAAAATCACTATTGGAAATTTACATTCACCCTGAGTAACAAAGGCCATATGTATTGCTAGAAAAGATTAGGAATATCTACTAAAACTTTAGTAACATAACCCAGGGTGTATTTAAGTATACTATACCTACCCGAAGCGATGCGAGGGCGAGTCGCCAGTCATTAATAACCTTCGGAAAACAAGAAGTCTATGTAACTCTCAATTTAAATAAAGAACTTTGTCCAGCATTTGTTTGCAGCGTACCTTCCATCCGGGTCGGTGGTGTCGAAGAACGTCAACATATTCCCAGTGGTGCTGCTGCTATCCAGTCTGCGCTTCTTCGCCGGCGCGGGTTCGGCGCTCGGCAGGGCATCGTCGTTACAGATGAGGTGCTGGTAACCTGGGAACACTCCACTATGTACCACATCCACCTTTACATAACATAATTCTTACAGACGTCAACCTTACTCATTGCGAGGATATGAGCTGATGTGGCTTTGTGAGGGCCTTTTAAAATAAAGATTTTTTTTTTCTAGAAAATGTACAAAGGCATATTAAAATACATTACCAGGCTCCCACACTAGGCTAGGCCTGTCCTGCGGGGGCAGGCTTTAATGCATGGTTTGAGAATTTGACAAAAACCTAGTCAAGAAAATTCAAAGTTTTTTGCTTGGCAAGCCCCTGCAAGACCAAGGCCTTTGGCCGCCGCTCTACAGACATCTATACTAATATTATAAAGCTGAAGAGTTTGTTTGTTTGTTTGTTTACTGGTTCGAATTGAAAAAATCTTTTTGCGTTGTATAGACCATTTATCGAGGAAGGCTTTAGGCTATATAACATCTCACTGCCACCGAAAGGAGCAAGAAATAATGGAAGGTGTGTAAAAAACGGGGGGAAAACGCGGACGAAGTCGCTGGTACAGCTAGTTAGTTAATAATATTAGTTAATAACACTAAATAACATACCCATCTCTGTGACTTTTTGAGTAAATAAGGCCTTATCCACAGACAGCTGATTGCGAGGTCGCCATTTAGGCTTTTCTCGAGCAATCTCCTGAACTGTAACAAACAATATTTAAATGTTCACTATGAATCAATACAAAGAACTTTCGAAAGTAATCATAAAAGCGGCTAGCGGAACCGTATACTAGCCAACCTCTGATTAACAGCATGGTATCCCTCTCCATGCAAAGGTGACAACTACAAAATGTGATGGTTGTTTTGCTGCTACCATTTAGCACCAGGCGCATTTGTAGTTCAAAGAAAGTTATTGTCGGCCAAAGTATCATTTTGTTTACATCATTCATCTGTTTTTACATTGATTGAACAAGGTGGTTGTTCGAGGAATTGAGACCCAAAAAATCAGATGAAAAGTGCCATCACAATAATTGATAATGGTAGTGGTGCAACCAGCTGATATCTCCGACTGTACGTCAATGCACCTATTTTCCGTGGGGTAGGAACCACTTGAGCCATACCAGCTCATTGAGGAAGGCCAGCAGCTTCTCTACACTGATCTTGGAGATCCAAGGTGTTTTGCCTGGTAGATGGTCACCCCCTGACACTTGAAATGATGTGGGTGGCTGTATCTTCTTCCTCCAAGCATCCTCTGCAGAGTTGACTGCAGAGACTGAGTTAATTATTATTGCCATAGTCATAACTCACTGATATCAGCAGCAACGGCTGGTGAGAACCCGTGCAGCAGCCTCCACCAGCCCGTCTCCCCAAGGACCATTGAGCCCGAACGGAACACATAGTTGTTGTACACCGAGAGAACACCTGCTATTGTCCCAACCCAGTTTTTCTTTTGTTTGCTGAAAATACCAGGATCACAATAAGTTGTTTTTTTCCTAACTGACATATTATGATGACAGCTTGGAATAGCCTTGTCATCATCACCGGACTTGCGGGGGAGCGGTTGGCTCTCACCCCTAGCTAATTTAATGCTTTACAGCATGATTGTGCTTGCCACTAAAGGCCTCTACACACAACCCACCGGCCCCTACTAATTGTAGGCATGACTATTGCAATACAAGACTGGTAGCCTAGCTAGGTGGAAAGCTGACAGCCTGGCGGGTTTGGCAGAAGCCTTATGAGGGTGCAGTAGTACATAATTGTTATGACATTTTGTAACACAAACTAGGGGGAAAAGAGTGGCCAGAGATATACTAAAAACAACACATTTTACATCATGATTACAGTTATTTACGATTTTATAAAAGAGGCTATCCTTACGTCTGAGCTCCGAACAGCAAGCTCCAGTGGCGGTCGATGAAACAGCAGATGTGGGTCTTGTAGTGGAAGTACCCATTGTTGCTGATCCCCATAGACTGGGTACTGAGGTGATGTAATGTTAGGAGAATCACATTTACCCTGGAAAATAGGTTGATATTTTAAATTTTTATTATTCATACCAAAAAATGTATTATTCTATTAGTTTCTGATTTCTATATGAATAAGTCATTGATAAAATTTTGTGAAGATTATTTTTGCGAAACTCTTCTGATGCATATAATATTAACAGATCACAGTGACTATTGGGATCATAAAGTTTACAAAAGGTTGTAAAAAGGCCTGAAAGTAGAAAAACAGCAAAACAATAATAAGTTCTAAAAACAGAAAGTTTTTTTATAACTTCCACTGGACTCAAATGCCTAGCTACGTATAATTATCTGGAACCACACTTACCAAGGAAACTTGTTCCTTGTAAAGACCTCCTTCTTGCTCTCCGAACAGTCTTCGCAAGTAAAGTCGAAGAACACATCGCACGCAAAGTCGCCCGGCGTCCCGGGCCGCCGCAGGCACTCCAGGTGCACGAAGCACATGCACGTCTCGCAGATGAGCCCGGGCCAGTGCTGCTTGTTCTCCGGCTCGTTGCAATATTTGCATGTTGTGCACATTTCGTTGCGATTAGCGAACCAAAACAAAACAAACCGTGCACCAGACAACCTCACTTTGTGAACTGTCAATGTCAATGTGACAGTCGTAAAAAATATTAGACCAAGAGGTAGTGGTATATAGGGCCTAGTTTTCAGCACAGTAATTTTCCATTTGAAATAAAACTTTTTTCGTGGTATGCTCGCGTGTATTGTGATTCTAAATTCAGTAATTTTCCGATTTCTAAACTGCTACCTTCTATTTGACTGAATCAGGTCGACACTATTCTGATTTTACACTTTACAACACCTTTACCTTTTACAGCACGTTTGTTGTAGTTCTTTCTAAGGGTGCTATTACATGAGCAACTCCTTTGTAATATCAAGCCTGTTAGCATCCTTGTTTGTATTATTTTTTTTGTTCCATTTATTCCTACAATATTCGTAAGTGTGCATTGAATGAGCACCCTCAAAAAATGTATCAAAGCATAATATTCAGCATTTAGTAAAAGGTCTTAAACAATTGTAAACTCTATCTAATACTTCTATCGGCACAACTCATTATTATTGTTCATTTACTTAATTAAGTGAGAAAAATAAGTAAAAAAAACAAAACAATAGCAACTTTTGTCAAAAAATCTTTATTAAAAAATATCACATAATTTATCACATATCACTGCCTACTCCTAAAGTCTCTGATCCACTTGTGTATGCGTTGCTTGTGGAAGTTCCGGGCGGCGATGACGGTGTCGGGGTCTGCCGGGTTCGAAGGCATGAGGTCCAGGTGATGAGCGCCATCGAAGATGATCACCGCCTCCACCGCGCCGATGCCGTTCAGGATACCGCCTGGGGAGGAGATGGTGGGTTTAACTACATGACACATAAGTAGATGCTTATTATAAACAAAGGTACAAATTAGGCACTAGATAATGTAGACTTCCAGCCTAATTTGAACGGTATTCTCTCCTTGTGTGTTTATTACAATTTGATTTCAATAGTGGGAAGTACCTAAGTAGGTAGTTCTTTATATGCCGGACGGGGTAGGTATTTTCCGGGGGGAGTTGCCATTGCCACCTTTACACCTACAGCATTGAAGTCTTGTAATTATTTTTTATGGGCAGCAACCTAAAAAAATCAACTCTACCTCTAGGTTTTTTCCTAATCTGCGTAGTGTAGATTAGTTAACGTCGATGTTGTTAAATGTCAGTAGGTATTCACACCGATTTTTTCTCAAGAGATCATCCACTGTCTTCTTACCTGCAGCCCAAGGGTCCAACAGCCCATTACTAAACACGATGTTAGACGTGGACTGCAGCAGGTTCCCTCCGTAGCGCACGCGCGCGGCGTCCCTGAGCGCCCCCACGCCATACTTGGCTCGGCACTCCGCCGAGAACTGCGTCAGGTTCCAGGGCTTCGGTTCGAACATGTCCGTCTTGCCGTTGGTGCACATCGGCATCACCATCTCCGTGCACGCCTGCAAATCAAACGTTTAAATAAATTGAACTGTCTCTTTTTTTTTTTCATAAAAGGTAAACAAGATGACCACACTCCGCCTGATGGTAAGCGGTACTGAGATCCAAATATGAGGTCGACAGGCACAATAGAACTTATTGAGCCTGTCGCACTCACCCTGAAGGCCTGCTTTAATGCCGATTCACGCCCCGCCTGAAGAGCCCGGGATCATAGGAGGGAGGGAAAACATGAGCTGGAAGGGCATTCCATGCCTTAATGGCACGGGGCAGTGAAGAGCTGAACCTCTTAGTCCGAGCCACCAGCGACTGCATTGTATGTGGATGGCAGCGCTGTCCTGCACGTGTCGTTCGGGAGCGGAAAGGGGAGGGAGGGATACGAAACTCAGTCTCATACGAAAGCTGTATTCAAAAGTAAAAGCCTATCCGTAGGTCTCCTATTGTGTGCCATTGCTGCTATGGAACGAGTTTGGCAACGTTCACTTATGATTCAGAGAGGTGGATCTATCTGAAGCGTAGGTACGCATCGGAGTGCACACAAATGTCCAATCTGAAAAGTCAGACATTGGTAATATAGCATATTAAGTAGCCAAATTAATCTGAAGAACATAAGTTAAATTTTACATTGGTCAATGTCTGTTGCAATGTTAAAATATCTTAGCAATCTAAAACATCTTATCTAGGAATAACATTGTGGTTACTAGACGGTCTTATAAGAGTCCCTATGCAAAGAATACTAAGTTCCGTTCATGCAATATCTTTCAATTGCTATATGACGGCTAGATTTAAAGTTATCAACCAAATTGGTTCAATGAGCATTTTCCCGGCTACATTTTCCGTTATAAAAATTACCTGATAATCCCAACCGTCGGCCTGCAAATTGCCGTAATCGCTTCCCTTCTTGTAGTCCACGCATTTAGACTGTTTCTTGTAATTGGTGAAGACGTCCAACACCTTCCCCAGGTTCTGGAAAATAGGGAGAGTAGATTAAAATCACGTAACAATCTTAGTCTCATGCCCGCGGAATTGATACAGTTTATAAAGTTTACAATTGACAGCATGGTAAAATAGTCAGTTTGATATGAATGCAGCTAACGACATGGTTCACAGACCAAAATGTTACGTTAGACTTGATGTGGAATAAACGTAAACGTACCATCACTGGTTTTAAGTATTTGTATGAAAGTTCCATTCCAGTAATCGATATCGTAACGTAATCGCGTCTCCTCGAGACATCAGGCGATACGGTAATTATCCCACTCCGAGCTGATATGTGTGCTACGACCTTTAAGTCTACGAACTTACTTCCAGAAGCACAGTATCGTTGACCTTCGTATCAGTCAGGTATTGGCAGACGGTCCGCACGGGGTTGGCAGGCAGCGGCACCAGGAAGTCCGACTCGAAGGGGTAATCCACCATCGCCAGCGTCTCGTACATGGACTGCAGGAAGTCGATCAGCTCCTGCGTGTCCGTCGAGTTCTTCACCGGGTCGCAGAGGTTCCATTTGGCTTTTAACCAGGCTGTGCCGTTGGCGTTCGATGTGATGTTTCTGGAGGAAACAGATACAAGTAAGTCATATTTTAAATCTTGGACTTCTACTTGTCAACTATCTATGCATTACTGTCGTTAGACCCTATTTTTAGCAATCTTCTGTGTGCAGTTTGCATTGCTTCGCTTAGTGGCAGCTGTCACGTAAAATACACTGGGTTCATATCACTAATCGTAGTCATTTGCATCTTAACTTTCTGCCTAGAAATTTCTCGACAGCGAGTGGTTTTAAAAGTCCGTTCGTCGGCAAGTACCTTTCTCGTATATCGATTTATTCATGTCTCTTCGGTTGTGTTGAAAATTTGAATAGTCTTTATTCGAATTAGAAACTGTATAAAAATCTCTGGGAAAAAGACGTGATTTTATGTATGTATCAGTAGGTCTCACCTGATGACGCCCCAGGAGCGTCTCACGTTCTCGATGCAGCCGCCAGTGGCACACTCTACGTTGAAGGTCGAGGTCACAATGCGGTGGTACGCCTCACATGGCGCCATGCCAGGGTACATATGGATAGGGGCAGACGCCGCTATCGCCCCTTCGATTATGTGTGGGTACTTAATCCGGAAATATGCGGAAAGCATCCCGCCGTAAGAACCTGGGGAAAAACAGGTGTTGTAAGATTTATGAGTACCTAGTAACGAGAGTCTAGCAGGGCTTAATCAGAAAATTATGTAATGGGACTAATGGGTTTCTAAAACCGCAATGTTCGTGGCCACTTATTTCTCCAAGTGAAAGGATGAACACTGTGTGTATGTAAGTTTAAACTTTCTGTAAGTCTATGGCGAGTGATAGAATTAGAGGATATTATATGGTAAACGGGACTAGCTTATTAAGAGATAACAAATAAATTTAAAGTTTCCCGTAGGACTGAGTGGCAGTAATAGACGTTCATTAATTATATTTTACAACAAGTCTAAAGCACGTCAAGCAATCACTGGAATAATCAGTGGCGTAGCGTAGCAAAGTAGAAACTTTAGAGGGCGGCAAAACGGCAATAATCTACGTAGGTACTGTCAATTGTAAATATCTACGTACAGGGCGTATGTATTGTGACAAGTGCGGTGATGCTAAAACATGTTGCATGAGCTCAAACCTCCGAACGCAATAACTGGGTACTTCGGCTTGATGGCATAGTTCTGCAGGTAGTCGATGAGGTCAGCGTAGTCGGCCAGCGCCTGGGATGACGTCAGGTAGCCGATATGCTCCTTATTCAACGACTTGTCCCCGAATGGCAGTGAGGTTCCGTAATATCTGGAAATAAGAACCTGTAGTAATTACCTGGAGAAGATACTACGTAAGCTATGTACTACTCGGCGTTTTGGAACGCACCGGGTCGATATAGGCATTGAAATTTTGGATCTATTTGTTATTTTTTCATTACATATTATTATTTTTTATTTTTTTTTATAAAGAGGCTAACAAGATGACCTCACTCCACCTGATGGTAAGCGGTAGTGAGATCCAAATATGAGGTCGACAGGCACAATAGACCATATTGAGCCTGTCGCACTCACCCTGAAAGCCGTGAAAAAGGAGACCACTGCTGCGGCAACAACGAGACAAGGCGTGGAGTCTCGCATTGGTATTGAGCTGTGCGGGTCCGAGTTGGCCAGTCCGCCGGACGGAAGGGCCCCCGTTTCTACGGGTCTCCCTGGCCGGCGGGCTGACCCGCTCCGCCCGCACAATACCGCCGCTAAGACTCCACTGGTCCGGCGCTTGCCGCAACAATGGTCCCCCCTGGCTCCGGTTCGTACAGTGCTGATCCCGGAACGCGACCTGACCAAGGGTCAGAGTCACTTGGCGGGTTTTACACAACTGTATGGTGGTAACAGCAACCGGTCGACAAAATGTCTCCCACCTGAAAATTATTAAAAATTAAAAATTAAATAGGTACACGCTTGAACTTTAGAACAATAATATCTTCACCTATTCAACTTGCCACGACCAAAGTATAGGTATTCACAATACGTATGTGTTTTTTTAACACGCTTTTTTAAAATTGTGTCTTCGCTCTAATGTAAATAAAAAATTGGAAAAAATCACATTCATGTCTGCCTGGGTGGACTAACCTGTGCTCAGCGAAGACCAGCTTAGCGTTGAACTCCTTCGCGATGTCCCACATGAACCCGGTGTGCTGAGCGAACAACTCGATTTGACCCTGGAAGTACGCAAAGAAAAGAATATAGTAGTAGAATATACTTGTTACCTATATCAAACACGAGCATCAATCACTACATGGAATAATAGAAGGTTGCAGCTATTTTTTCAATACCTCAGCTGGTTTTATTGCAAGAAATAGTGTTGAGACAATACAGAAGTATAACGTAACAATTCATCAACTTTGTTGGCATGTATTGTATAGCCGCAGATTAGTTAGTTAACACATTTATCCACAGTATTGTGAACTCTACCTAATCTGACTTACCAGTTGATACTTACATAAACTAGCTATAAATGGCAAAATAATAGGATTATGCGATGCGATCTGTAATACACTGCGACACAATAGCATCTAAGTACTTGTCTGCTTACTACGTTTACAATTTTACGCACATACCTATTTATGCAGTTAATGAAAAATTTTTAAGGACGTATATTAAATATTTAACTAGGTAACTAATTTCTTACTAAAAATAAAAATTTTAATATTCGTCGAGGGGTCAAGGACCCGGAATTATGTTAATACTTATCACAGTGATGCTAATTTAGTTAACTATCAATAAAAGCACTACTTATCGGGTTTGTTGTCAAAACATGGCCATTCCTGCAGAGATAGCACAAACGCTGGCAGACAAGATATTCATTTATGATCTTATGAATTTTATTTATCTGGGTAATTTACACATATACTATCTTAAAACTCCTTCAAATATACATACACATACACAAAATCAAGCCTCTTTCCCAGAGGGGTAGGCAGAGATCACTTCCAGCGAAATATCTAAGTATACATATTACCTAACACCTACCATGTATTCGAATTACCTGAGTACATTTTTGTTCCATCTTTAACGACAAATGAACATGTAGGTACAGAAGTCTCATTGAGCAATTAGCTACATGATCGAGATAGCTTCCTCTGACTCATGTAAGAGACCATCATTTAATTATCATCTGAGGCAATAACTTTCGCTGTGCAATATTGTCCTAGAACTTTATCAAACTTGTGGCCAGTTATAAATAAAGGTATATAAAAAGAAAATTTATAGACAAATTGCTCGTGAGTTTAAAAAAAAATCGAAAATACCTATCGTTAGAAGAACAGTGTGGACGAGTATTTTATGTGAAGTCACCTAATGTAAATTATAAATAAATCTTACCTCATTCCCAGTGTAGAAGAAGACCGGTCCATTCTCCCTGTTCCAGTGGTCTTCATTCACCAAATACTTGATCTGGAATTCCTCAGTCCTTTGATAGCCGAAGTGGTCGAGCGGCACTTTGAAATACTTTGTCTCATACTTGTATTCTGATCTGGCACATGTAAGGACCAATGCAAGAACACAGATTTCCCGCCACATTATCACTTCAATGTCTATTTAAGTAAAATATTCAGTTACTGATTTAATTCGCACGACGTCCGCTCTGTTCGGGGTATAGAGTGCTAATGAGTGTATGCTATCGTTCTCTGCTACATTATTATGTCATGTTTACGGACAATCGGTTGGAAAAGTGTTGCATTAATCGTGACAGTTTCATTTTATTCTGAATAATTAAATCACACTTAATCAACTACATATCCTTTTGAGGCTTTAGAAAGTTCACTGATGAGAATCGACAAGTACTTTTGTGCATCAACTCTTACTTAGTGATCTGGGTAATAAACATCGCAAAATACACGAACGTCGTTTGTAATCCCAACTGTAGAGATTTATAAAGAACTAGCTGTCTTTCCATAAAATTTAGACACTATTAAACCTTATTTCACAAGACATTAGGTTAGATAGCCGGCAAAAGGATGCTCAACTTCTGCCTCTACCATACCCAAAGCAGGTAATATTTTTTCAACCACTTGTGAGCGCGGGGGTCCCTCTATCGGGCCGGCTGACCCGCGGGACTCGCTCGTCGAGTGTCCCTTTGTTTACACTTGTTGCCACTGCCCATCGCCGCTTCGATTGGATCCGATGTCGACTGATACGTCAGAGGTGACGTATGTCATTTGGTAACTTTTGTTTTCGATTTTTAAACAGAATAGAAAATAATCAACTGCTTCAGCACGGCTTGGGGATCTACTCTGTTCGTTTTTGTGTACTCTTATTATAAGTCTCCTGGCAGAATTCTTCAACGTACTGAATTAGGTAGTAACTTATCCTCAGGTAGAGAAAGAGTACTCTTAGTACTAGAGTATTTGTGAAAAAAACCTCTTAAACGGTCGCATTATATGGCACCAATGTGACAAAAGTTTAACATATTAGATGATGTTTGTTAAATTATTTACCGCTTTTTTAGTTTCGGTATATATTTGTGTATAAGTGTACATTTCAATGGTGAATTTTAGTAACCATGAGGTATGAAAAGAATGTGAAATATTAAACCATGATTTATTATTTTAAACTTCAAAGTACATAAGTATTTACCTAATTAAATTTAACGCAAGTATTTGCTTTAAATTTTACAAACGTTAAATATTTGTAGAACTTTGTTGAACTATAATCTGAATACGATAACTTTTAATATTAATAATAATAACACAGTTAAATGCATTACAATAACAAGGATGAAGGTACTAGTTAGGACTACAGCTTGATCTGAAGCTAATTAAATTTAATAATAACAACATGTAAACAATAAGAGATAAATTAATTGTTTAGTATAGTAAGTACGGTACCTTATCGTTTTAGTACGTATGCACCTAGAGTTGTGTAATAATAATATTTTAACAATTGTTTATCTACAACTAAGTTACACACTCTTGAATTCTAATGTTTAAAAAATTAATCAATGCCAATAGACATTTATTTGGAATTTTATTTTATAGGAATATAAATAAATAAATACCTTTCTATATGAAATACAGAGGGGCACTGTTAATAACGTAATCATTTGCAATAAACAACATGTTTGAGCCCATTAATTAATCTAAATCTACAATTTACACTACTAGCCTTGTGGTGACCGTGGGGTAAAATATCGACATACGATTATCGTATTAAAATAATTCAAATTTAAGGAAGTTGACTATTTAAAGAGTGGAGTTCTATTGGAATTATATAAAAAAACCTTCTAAAGAACACCTATTTTCCTTTTCATCAACTTTTGAAGGATTTTCTTTTGACCACGGACCATTTAACATTGGCTGTAAATACTCGTTTGAATCGTCATCGGCGTCACACGTAGGTCATGATGAGAGATGATAGCGGCACGGAATAGGAAATGGGACAATTGTATACAGTTGACTAATGTATCCACGTTAAAGTACGCATTTTTCTATCAGCAATCTCTGTATGTATAACCTGATTATATTTTCAGCAGTACTCAGTAGTTCACTGCTCCATGTTCTGTGCATATATCCCCAAATTGATTATGTATCTACCTACAGGTGTCATGTAGGTTTGTTAAATATAGGTGGCTCAGTGAAACAGTGGTTAGTGACCCTGCCGGCGGTTCCAAGAGTCGTGGGTTCGATTCCCACTCGAGACAAATATTTGTGTGATGAACATCGGTGTTTGTTCCGTTTCTGGGTGTGAATATGTACCTACTTAAGTATGTATTTATAAATATCAATGTATGTATATCAGTCTCTGACGCCCATAGCACAAGCTTTGCTTAGTTTGGGGTCAGATGACCGTGTGTGGAAATGTCCCAGATTTTTATTTATTATTTTTATAGGTATATTATGTGATGTATGTGTGATCCCCCCCCCCCCCCAATCGCCGAGAGCCTCGGGTCAGTTTACAGCCACCAGTCGAATCACCTCCACACCCGACACGTGTTGTCCTTGGACGCCGTGACTATGGCGTCGCCCGCGTACGAATACGCGCACGAGAAGATCTCTCCCTGGTGGCCTGACAGCACCTGTATAATAATAATAATAAAACGCATTTATTGACCACAAACATAAGAACAACAACAAAAAAGAAAAAAAAATATCACAATAGAACGGGGGCGCATTTCTTCACATAATTTTTTAAGTCATAACATTGGAAGTCCGAAAATGTTTCTCATAAAATTTTAAATCATAATCATCATTCTTCATAAAAATTGTTATTCCTACATATTGCAAATCATAATCATTGAAAGTCATAATATCACTAATCATAATCATTGAAATTCATAATATCACTAATCATAACCATTGAAATTCATAATTTCACTAATCATACTCTTCGTTTTTCCTAATATTTGTTTTCGGTCGGGGTGTCGCAAAGGGGGCGCGCCGAATTTTCGACTCGTTTTTTATGGACTGGACTTCGATCGATTGAAAATTCGATTTTTTAGTGACTTCAGTAACATTACAAAAATATAGTATCATGGAGCTGATCTGGTGAGGATTTGGAGGATGCCCATAGGAACTCGGATACCTGTGGTCGAATTGAGCTGAAATTTGGTATGTCTTAGTGACTTCGGTAACATTACAAAAATATGGTAACATGGAGCTGATCTGGTGAGGATTTGGAGGATGCCCATAGGAACTCGGATACCTGTGGTCGAATTGAGCTGAAATTTGGTATGTTTTAGTGACTTCAGTAACATTACAAAAATATGGTATCATGGAGCTGATCTGGTGAGGATTTGGAGGATGCCCATAGGAACTCCGATACCTGTAGTCCAATTGTGCTCAAATTTGGTATGTCTTAGTGACTCCGGTAACAATAGAGAAATATGGTATCATGGAGCTGATCTGGTGAGGATTTGGAGGATGCCCATAGGAAACCCGATACCTATGATCCAATTGAGCTGGAATCGGAGTTCCTATGGGCATCCTCCATATCCTCACCAGATCAGCTCCATTAAATAGTACTTGGTACAAATAAAATAGTTGTATTGAAATGGTCCAAAATTTTGCTACAAAATTAACGTAACAGAAACGAATTGCTGCAAAACCGACTCCACGTAGTCTTGTCTGCCCTACCCTAGAGTGTTATTCCAAAACCGGAGGCGCGGAGGGAGGGCAGCCCTCGCTCGCTGTAACGAGGCTCAGGCGCCCGGGCGAGCTGGAGCGGCTGAGGCTGGTCGCCGAGGCGCCGAAAGCGCCGATGGCGATCCAAAAAGCCGAAGCTGCGGAAGCGAGCATGGGGCCAGAGCCTCGTTACGCAGCGGGAAGGGTGGCACTTCCCGCAGCGCCGGAGACGAGGAGATACTAATGCATGAAAGCATAATGATTATTTACTTGATTAACTGATATTGTATGGATTGGATTCTACACTAAGTAATCATTATATATGTATTAAGTTTTACCTAGACCTACCACTTACTAATAAATTTAAATTATTTTTATTAATTGCGATTATGGGAATTGACAGTTTGTGTTCATGTTCTTAGTAACATCATTATTCATTAAAGTAATTGATCATTAAATATTATGAAGAAAAAAATTCAGAAAAAAAATCGTATGTAAAATTATTCTTGGTAGAAACAATATGAATAAAGAAATTATGATCATTAACTGTTATGAGCTCCGTTGTTAGGAATAAAAAAAATTATGAATAAAAAAAGTATGAACAAAAAAAGTATGACAAATAAAATTAGGACAAACGAAATTAGGAGAAACAAAATTAGGACAAACAAAATTATGAAGAGTGATTATTATGAACACAAATCGTTATGAAGACAAAGAATATGACTTAAAATTTTATGAGAGTCAATATGGACCCCAATAGAACACAACATAAATTTGTGGTCAACTAGGTCCCAGCCTCAGCAATGTATGATGGTTCAATGATTATTACACTATAAGTGTAACATGGCAATCTACTCCAGCTATCATATTTTTTTTCCTAACTGACTTACGATGATGGCTTGGAGTAGCCTCGTAATCATCACACGGACTTGCGGCGAAGCGGATGGCTCTCACCCCTACCTAACTGACTAACGATGATGGCTTGGAGTAGCCTCGTCATCACCGGACTTGCGGCGAAGCGGATGGCTCTCACCCTTACCTAACTGACTAACGAAGATGGCTTGGATGGAGTAGCTTCTTCATCATCACCGGTCTTGCGGGGAAGCGGATGGCTCTCACTCCTACCTAACTGACTAACGATCACGGCTTGGAGTAGCCTCGTCGTCATCACCGGACTTGCGGGGAAGCGGATGGCTCTCATGTTTTACAGATAGGTAGGCTATTCAGAGGAATAGAGCTAGTTTTTGCAGATCGTTCTGATGTGGTTCACTCACACTTTTCAGGCATCAAAGGCATAGTTTATGAACGGTGCCAATCTCATTATCAATGAAATGAGACTCAAATGTTACAGCTTCCAGTAAAGCAAATATATTTTCAAATTCATTTGAGTTTCAAAACTGAACCAGCGATCGATATTTGTGTCTCGTTTCACTATCAGGGATACCCTGCCTATCTTCTTAAATTTCTATAATGAAAGCTACGTACAAGACGTACGTGAAATGCTCATTCAGACCAATTCACCGATACCGTTACAATATTTTGTACCAAACAGAATGTTTAGTTTACTGTAAAATATTAGGTTAAATTAATGAAATTACAAATCAAATGAACGATGTTAGCACAAGTGTAAGGGCTACCCGCGAAACTGTCACACCGTGACTCATACCTTATTTGGGCCATTTGTATATGTTACAGTTTCTGATATGATTCAATACGGAAACTGCCTCGTTACATTTAGTATCGAGTTACATTACTTTAAATATTTGTCTTTATGGGTCTACACGCGTTATTAGGAGTAGCAAATACATAGCTACTTACTGCCCGACGTTTCGACTGGGTTACACCAATCGTGGTCGCGAGCGAACTGAACTAATAACGCGTGTAGACCCATAAAGACAAATATTTAGTGTAATGGAACGCGAAAGTCTATCTTACATTACTTTGTTCACGTATTCTGAGTAAAATGTCGCGGAGTACATTTTCATAAACAATACTTAATTGTCAACGCATTTATAGAAATCAACTGACTAACAAGGTATGAAAATTCTTAACTGATGTAACTGTTCCGTTAGTGTATTGGCAATCGCCGCATAAGAACTTGCTAGTGATTTGGGGTTCGAGTCTCAAGTAGGCCCGTTTTTTGTATGGAAAGTACTTATCTCGCTACTGAACTCCTATTAATAAGATTGGGTTATTCTCATTTGCCCCCTCTCAACTTTGTCCCCTTTGAGGTCCACTACGACTCTCGTCTAAAAATAGTCAATCTGCCCAATATTTGTGTAAATTTTTAACTGTCCCATATAATTTTACTTGTGACAACTCCTCCTACTTGAGCAGATTTTTAAGAAAAACTCTCAGTAACCTCTCGTTTCGAGCTCTTTACAGCGCTTGTGGTCACGGGATACCAGTACACGCGAGTTTAATCCGTAAAATTAGTTTTATTTCAAATGTGTAGTGCTCGCGCAAATAAAAATAGACAATACTATAGGGGACAAATCGGAATGAAATGAAATGAAATGAAATGAAATGAAATGAAATGAAATAATTTATTCTGCAAGTAGATTTCATGAAATTCTTTCGCATAACCCATTGAAGGACCATAGAGTGCAACTGTACCCGCGCGCACACTTATGCACTTCAATAAATGTCCTGCGCACTTTGCTGGATTGGTTATGTCTGTACATACCTACTAAGTATAATATACATACTTGTATACAATTCCCTGTGTTGGTGTTCCAGACGCGGGCGGATCGGTCGGCGGACGCGGTAAGGAGGCACCCGCCGGCGGGACTGAAGCACACCTGAAGGAAACGAATAAAAGATTTATAAATAGATCAGAAAACTAAAACTGTCCGGGACCGGTTTACCATGTTGTTTGATTTAATGACAGATAAATAGATCTACTAATCACTATATAATAAAAGTATAAATAAGGACGGAAATAATAATAACAACTGGACCATGTTCGTAACGGTTTCATCTCCTTGCCTAAAATGCCGACAGTTACATTTGAACCAATTTGACAAGTGATATTTTGATTGTCTCTAATGATATGGAAATCTGCATGCATGGATGTGGAGTTCAATTTAGGAATTGCAAGAATAAAGAAAAAGCAAGAATTTTAAAACCGATTAATATAGGTATTAATTGGTTTTAGAATTCTTACTTTTCAATTTCACTGGTGATCCGTGGTCATTGCGCCTTGGACCCTTTCCCAAGCAACGCCACTGCCTACTGAGGCATCGACCAGAACCAGAAATTGTCAGTTTTAATTCAAAGTCAGCCCGAGTTTATCCTAGTTCCTTCAGCATATTGGAGTAGCTTTTAGCGCCAGTCGTAGAATTTCCCTTTAGATGCTACTACCCCTCACCTTGGACACTTCCTCGCGGTGGCCCTTCATCACGGCCAGCTCCTTGAAGTCAGCGCGTACGTCGTAGATGCGCGCCGAGCAGTCGCTGGAAGACGTAGCCATGCGCTGGCCGGCCCAGTCGAAGCAGATGTCCAGGACCTATAGGTGAGAATATGGGGTAAAAATCACAGACATTGCCCTGAATTCGAGGGAAGTAGCTTAGGTATTTTTATGTTAAGAGGATTGGGAAAAACAGTAAAATTCATAGGTTTACCACCCAGACACAAAGAAAAGGAAATCAACTTACGCTATCGAGTCAGATAAAAGATAACATTTTTAGAAAAACAAATCAGAAAAATTGTGCCGTTTTCGTCCAAACGGTCCGCAGAGAGGTAAATCTTAAGAAAAAGAAGAAGAAGACTCCTTAGTAGGTACTAAATCATGCCATTTTACGCAGCTAGCCCATTTTGGTAAAAAAAAATGGTCACGTTAGTCCTTAGACATCGTTGGGACAGTACCTCATCAGTGTGTCCCGCGACGGTGGCAAGGCAGGCAGTGCTGCGCGCGTCCCACAACTTCGCGCTGCCGTCCAGGGACGCCGAGCCCACCAACGAGCTGTCCCAGTTAAACTGCACGCTCGAGATCTCGCCCGAGTGGCCTTGGAGGACTGACACGCGGCTGCAACAGTGGTGACGTCATTGAACCATTGTCTATCTGTGAGAGCCATCCGCTTCAAGTCCGGTGATGATGATGACAAGTCCACTCCAAGCCATGATCGCAGTCCGGAAAAAAAATAAGCATCATAGCAAGTGCTTTCAATATGGAGTTACCACCACACTTTTACAGTGTTGCTACCACCAGTTTTTTAAATAAATAAATACATATTTCACAACATCACATACATTGATCTGATCCCGTGGTAAGTAGCTTAAGCACTTGTGTTACGGGTATCAGAATCAACAGTGGATACACAAATATAGGTACTTAAATATATTTAATAATACACCCAGACACGGAACAAACACCGATGTTCGTCACACAAATATTTGTCCCGAGTGGGAATCGAACCCACGACTCTTGGAACCGTAGGTAGTAAACCTGGGTCACTAGCCACTGTTCCACCGAGCCAGTCAAACCAGTGTTGCTAAAGATTAATTAACTATACTTTAATAGCAACAAAGCGGTAACCATAGGCTGCGAAGGTACATGATGCATTTCCCCGCGTCAAAAGACAGATAGATAGCAACAATGAATGAACTTGATGTCAATTGAAGCAAGTCTTTTACGTAGTTTTTTTTTTGCTAAAAATTAAGGTCAAATTCATTCAAGTTATGAGTCACAGAAGTCCACAATCGCTTGAACCAATTGGTCGTAGGCGGGCGCCCACTAACTTAATAAATTTTTTGAAGCTGGACGTAAGAGTCAACTTGAATGATAAGCAAATTGATGGTTAGAGGCAACGGTCAAATATATTATTAAAATAGTCTAGCTCGCTAGAGCATATGCATTCATACGAGAACAGAAATGTAAATAATTGATGTGGACAGTTTTTATTAGGACATTTTTAGTCAGAGTACGTAGGTTCAACCTACGTAGGTACCTACCTACCTACCTACTTATTGTCAACCTACTAGGTTGCCTATTTTGTTAGACATACTAAACACACTGAGTGGTTATGAGAAATATTGGTGAGGGTATTAATTTATTGTTAGGAAATCAGTTTAATTAAAATGCATTTTTCAACATAACATTTTGCTATACAGCTAAATACAAATTACACAAAATTTACGTTTTTATTACCAATTGAAACACCTACCAAATTCGTCTAAGCAATGTTTTTTATAACAATTATTGCCTGTTTTAAACTTACAGTACATAACGTTTATATTGTAAATTTCAACATTCCGGAGAAAAATGTGATTGGCAACATTGTTGAAGTAGATATTTAATTTAGAAGTTATCTGTCGCCATTATGTTATTATTTCTGTTAAATATAGCCGCCCTAGGCCAATGCTCACATGAAGGGGTGGTGCTTTCAGTGTCTTAACTAGCCTTTTGTGCGCCCGGTGCGAGCTTCAGAAATAAAACTATATAGGTACAGTAGCGCTACCATGAGTTTAAAAATGACAGACTCGATATCGACTCTGTAAAAAATGTCTATGAAAAAATGTTCAGCGCCCCTAGCGGTAACGCTAAGAACTGAAATCGGTTGTATGAAAAAAATATTTCGATAGGTTTTTAACGTACGTCAGTTTTCGATAGCTAACTCATGGTAGCGCTACTGATCTATCTAGTCATTTCTGCACCCCTACAGGCTCTGCGCTCTGTGCCACCGCTGTCACCGCTCTAATTACGGCATTGGGTGTTTTTTGGCTTGGAAACCCAAACGAAACTTTATCGCTCAAAGATATGCGTTTCCACATGGGGTCATCTACTCACTCTTTGACCCTGGTGTCCCAGACGGAGACAGTTCCGTCGAACGATCCGGTGATCAGGCGCTGGCCTTCATTGGGGTCGAACTGCAGCGCGATCACCTCCGCCGTGTGCCCGCTGTAGTTGTGGATCTCCGTGCCTGGGGGATGATAATGAGTTCGAAGTAACCACGGTTGTATTGGATTGCAAGGGCATACGTATAAGACTAAGAAAGTGGATCCTCAGTTTCCCGTGTGTTCGAAACGACGGGTTTCTGGTGATGATTACAAGACATCATCGTTAGTCACTTAGGAAAAAAAAATTAGGCATCATAGCAAGTGCTTTCAATATGGTCTTACTTACCCCCACACTTTTACAGCGATAGCCAGTGGCGGATTAAGCCAGCGCGGGGCCCGTAGCAAATGAAGTCATAATCATCATCATCATCAGTTCGAAACGACGTGTTTCTAAATAATTGCGTATCATGGCTGTATGGCGAAAACATTCTGTCGTTAAATAACTAGTTGGTGGTCTCTGTGTTCGCAGAGATCTTTCACAACCTCGTCCTCCCAGCGGTACTTGGAACGTCCCGTGTACGCAGGACCGGCCTAGGTGGAGGAGCTTATTATCGGAGGCCAAGACTCATTTTGGGTCGCTGCGCCAACCTAGATAGTTGGTCTGGGTATTCACAGGCCTAACAAGTTATAGGTACAATGACAATGGTTAATGGTGTATTATGTTGTGGTTGTGTTGGCGACAGACCACACACAGGTAACTTAATTATTATGTCTGACCAATTTTACGTTTTGGCTAAATAAGCAAACTTACCTTTCCTATCAATCTAAAAGTAATCCCTCAAATTTTCAAAAATTTACAATTTCAAAGATCGAGTGGGATCGTGTCGTCTCTGTATCGTATAGGTGTATGTCACATTTACAAGCTCAGATACCTGTGCGAACGTCATACAGCTTGGCGGTGTGGTCCATAGACCCAGTGGCGGCGTGGTCACCCTTGGCGCTGAACTGGGCCGCCACCACCTCGCCCGTGTGGCCCCACAGAGTGGCCAAGCATTCGCCGGTGGACGGATCCCATACTCGCGCCGACTTGTCGAATGAACCCGTTATGACGCGGTCGCTGCGAGAAAGAGCTTTTTTAATGTTCGTGTTTTCCCTCCTTCTTATAATCCCGGGCTCTTCAGGCAGAGCGTGGAACGGCATCTAAGCAGGCCTTAAGGGTAAGGGTGCCTGTCGACCTCATGTGTAGACCTCGCGATCCCTTACTAGCTGGGTGGATTGAGATCATCCCAAGAGTCCCAGTCTTAAAATAAAAACATGAGCACGTACAGAAATAAATATTCTGTTAATATTTCAAGCTTTTACCAGTAGCAAAAAATTATAATTTCTCTCTGATATACCTAGTTATAAAGTGAATATTGACTCCTTTTTAGTTTAATTTACTCTTTGATATTTTTTTTTACTTATGTCCTACAATAGATGTATGTACGGACTTACGGGGTAACTTTGCACAAAGCAATATTCGTATTAACATTTAATTTAACGACATGTTTCTACTCTGAATAAGTGTGATTTAAAGACCTTTTTTCACTAATGGGGTACCTACACAAGGTCGAGGACTTAAAACAATTTTGGTAGGTAATTAAATTACGTGAGCCGCAAAAGTTAGTCACATAAGTGCACGCCCGTTTACACAAAGGAGTACTATTTACATAAAAATGTTTGCCCAAATGATTCATCACTTGACTCGGTAAATTTACTCAAACGTAGATAGCGCAAGTAAATCTAGGTTCTTTTAGACGGCCTTCGAGAT
Organism: Maruca vitrata; assembly: GCA_039566165.1. NCBI lineage: Eukaryota > Metazoa > Arthropoda > Insecta > Lepidoptera > Crambidae > Maruca > Maruca vitrata. The sequence continues at coordinate 17,440,978 of CM076913.1, read as the reverse complement.
GTTGACGGTCTTAACTGGCAAACCTCGTTCTAGATAGCACTTGGTTACTAATTAACAGTAATTTTTATCCTATACGGTAGCCTTTACACGTATTAATCGCATATAAAATAGATACTGGCTTAATTAATGCGGTGATTGATATTGTTTTTCCTAGTACTTGTTTTTATAAGGTTGTTGTAAGCAAATATGCTGCCCACATGATGATAAGTGTTTTAACATTCATCGGTTGTTGACATCAATGAATAATACATAGAGTTTTGGGTGAGTAGGTAACTACTTGGGATTGAAGTAGTCTGGCCCCTATAATGTTAATACATATTTAATGTCTTGCTATTTTTAAACCCCTTCCTTTTCTTATTTACTACGGAGATTCTTTATTTTCCTTTTTTTTGATCATGTAGACAATCTTTTCCGTCTACTTATATCTATTTGAATGAATGCAACACATCGACCATTCCACCAACGCCTACTGTGTTAATGCCAATTTGATTAACTGACTTTCAAGAGTTGAATAAGTGGATTCACAGTTGATCTCTGCCTACCCCTCTGGGAAAAAGGCGTGATTTTATGTATGTATGTTAAAGGACTTAACCAAAAAAAAATGGAGATTTTCAACTCAACCAAAACAAATAGCTAGCTGCTTTTGTTCCTGCACTAACGAGCCCCATTGGGTAAAAATACTGAAATTAAAAGGTATAGAAGACGGGTCTCACCAAGCAGGGAAGTTGAACCCGACGGAGTAGACCACGTTTTGATGTCCAGCGAGGGTCTTCAGCTCGCGGCCCGACTCCACGTCCCACACCTTGCAGGTGCGGTCGTAGCTGCCCGACAGGCATCTGGTGGAAATAAAAGTCTATGTACCATAGTCACCTAGATAGAAAATTTTAATATGCAGACCGATGATGATGAAAATGATTTCTATTCCATTTCTATACTATTCTAACGAAAAAAAAAATACTATGAACATTCATATAATTTCTATATATTCAATAGGGACATTATTTTTATTTTTATTCTTTCATGGAAAGTATTTTACTTAAACGTAAACATGTTTAATATGAAATATTTTTCATACTTAACCAGTTGTAGGTATGAAGGTTGTTCTATCTGTAGTCTTAAAACTTCGATCATTTTTTTTTCAGAAAATAGTTTCGATGATTTGTAGCGCGTTGATGTCTTTTTTGGGCTGTGTTTTGTCATAACTATGTAATAATTATTTGTGGGTTCGATCCCCACCCAGTATTTCATGTCTGACTAAATTTATTTCGTTGTTATTCTAAAAGGCGTAATATAAGTGCTTAAATTATTGGGCATGGAATCACGTCTAGGTATGATGTACGATTTTAGTAATATTATACAATGGTGACCCGCCCTCGCTTCGCTTCGAGTATATTCCCTCTATCTTTTATAAAAACAGTATCAAAATCCGTTGTGTAGTTTTAAAGATTTAAGTATACATAGGGACAGATATGTATTTATATATGTAGTTTATGTTTATACCTTTTCCCAGTCTTGTCAAAGGCGACATTCGTGAGCGGTAGCACATGCGTCTGCAGAGTCTTGTAGATGTAGAACCTCTTTCCAGTAGGACCCTCGTGCTCGATCCTCTTCTTGAGGATGTCCAGGCACTGTTCCAGCTGCTCGCGAACCTCTTCTGTGATGAGGACCTCTTTCATGTAGAGGTGTTTGGCGATCTCTTTGATGTCCGAGCTGGAAGTTACAGAAGTGAAACAAAATAGAAACGCTTAAAGTAGCTTTTATTGTCCCTATAGTGGGTAAATCTCAAAAGTTCTTGCTCGGGGTCATGATTATTCGTAGTGCGAGTCGAAACGTTGCTATTTTTTTTGTTTGTATTAAATTTTGTTCATCCTTTGAAAACATATGTAAAGGCACAAACAAAACACATCAGATTACTCAAATTTTACTGATTTTTATTGTTATTTTTAGTAATATTTTCATTTGTCTCCTTTCCTCCTCCTCTAAGTAGCAAAATATAATAAAATAAATAAGTAAAAATAAAGGTATAAAGTATGAAATAATATATGTGAAATCAAACGCAATAAAAACTGTGTGGCATCTAGTTCAAACGAAGAAGGCGCGACTACAAGTTGCGGCCACCCATCTGACACGAGTTCACTACAATGTATGCTTAACCCACATCGAGTTGTACGATACTGCGTCATCATAGGTGAATCAAAAAGGTAATGATGTGCGTGTACTTCGTTAGTTTTTGATAACGTTCACCTACTGATATTTTTAAATTTTCGCCGAAGAGGAAGGCACCAGAAAAGGTGGTGTGAGGACCTGGTCCAGATATCAAAAAACTGGCACGTCCTGGCCTTAAATAGAGAGCAGTTTGGATGGATTTGGAAGCCCAGCAATAGGATGACATGGATTATCTTAATAAAAGTACCTCTTATAGTGAAACCTTACTTGCAATTCAAATCTAAAAGGTCAATATCCTTGTTCTTCACCACCCCCTTCTGTATGTACTCCAGGATTATCCCCGGGGGATGGTAGCGAAGGTGGAACTTCAGCAGCTTCATGACTAAATTGTTGAATACATTTTTTTAGGAAATATTTTTCGAGTTTCATACAATTCTATAAACGTCGGACGATTTGTCAATAGAAGCCGTTGCTATGGTGACGTTGTTTATGTTTTTATTGAATAAACGTGGTTGCTAATGATGATCAAAAAGGTTGGATAAGTTTTTGCACATAAATATTATGTTGTTATCAATACTTCCGTTATTTTTATTTTAAATTGTAATTAGGTATTTATTTATTCTGTTGAAATATATTACAGCCTGTCAAAGTGATAATGGAAATTAATTATTTACAAAAGATTCACATTTTTTCAAGTTTTTTGCGTGAATAAAGTTCATTCTCAACACAAAAAAATAACAATACTAAATAATAAAGATACAACAGGCGTAGTTAACTCGGCATTGTCATTGTATATTACAATTTATATCTATCATAAGTTTATTTAATGGTCCCTAATTGTTTTTCAAGTTTGTGTAAGCGCTATTAAACATAGCTGAGCCTACATTACGTCTTTCCCACAAATGGCCGTTTCCACACGCTCTAGAAGTCTTATAAAGCCTTACCTGGATTCTGAAGGAGTCTCTGATTAGACACGGGAACAAAAGACGTACGTGCACGGGTGGCCCAGTTTGTACAGCCAACCAACTGGGGAGTAAGGGCAGTTACACGCGAACGATTATTTTTACTATTATAGCACTTTCTATTGTATCTCAATGATACCTCATTAAGATAGGTAAGGATATTGATCCACTTTAACTGCCTCGTTGGTCTATTGGTAGCAAGCGCTACGCAAGGGCCGAGAAGTTCGAATCCGGGATCGGGCGAAATTTGTGTGAGTTTTTCTGTAATGAAATTACGCCGCCCGGATTTAGGAAATTGGCGGTCATTGGCGGCCACACGCGTTCAGCGTGTGGCCCGGAAAGCACGTTAAGCTGGTGGTCCTACGCCCTATCTCTCAGCGGTCTCGTCGGATTGCCGTCTCACCGAATTATGAAAGCAAGATAATAGAGAGTGCACGCTCGCTTGTGCACTATAATATGGCTTGCAGGTGACACAGTCTCACAGGCTACTCGTGTTTCGGAAATTCTTCGATAAGCTAACTTCCACCCCGACTTTCAGTACATTTTGCTTTCGTGCCAAAATTGCCGTAGTAAAAAAATATTTTCGATTAGTTACCTAACACGCAAGTAATAATGATTAAAAAGTCTGGCGTAGCCTGTCAGCCTACATGACCTAGTACCTGATTTCTGCATACTACAACCTGAATGCTAGATTCTTACAAAATATTCCTTATGGCAAATGTCATCTCAATTTACGCTGAATGGTAATTATAATAAGTATTTAAAAAAAAAGACGTGTGGCACTCGGGGACTGCCGCGGTATGGCTATTGCATAGCATCGTCCAATTTCGGAGCAGCTCGTCTCCATTCGTGCGAGTTTCGTAGAGTCGTACAATACGTCTAACCGCACGCACACAAACACCTTGCCGAAGTCTACCGAACTGAAACGACGTTAGACGATTGTGAGGTTTTTTCGTTACGGAATTTCTTGGTTCGGTCGCCGCGCTCAAAGCCCGTGATAAAAGCTATGCAATAGCTTAAAAATACAATAAACGTCGATTTTCATCGTACAGATTGAGTCCAGAATTACTAATTAACGATACCGATTCATGGCGTAAGAGTCTCTGAGAGAAATAACTTGCCGATCCGAAAAATAGTCCACTTTTTGTAGTAAGCTTGTGTTCAGCTTAGTCTAGTGAAAAGCGCTCCCCACATAAGGCGTCTTTTCAGCACATCTCGGCGCATACGGGTCGCCGTGCCCTTTTCTTGCATTGTGCACCTTTTGAGGTTGAGGGCCGAATTTTGTTTGAACAAACTCACTTTCACTTTTTACAACAAATAAAATCTTGTGACGAAGAATTGCATTTATTAAGAAGTTCGAAAAGAATAAAATGTATGGGATTGTTACGTACCTCCCCACACACACATTGTTAGATTAAGGTATATATGTATAAGCGTAGGTTAAGTAAATTGAGACAGTCATACGAAGTCTTAACTAACATCTTTTATTGTATTCGCCAACGTCCCACATTACATGACCAGATTTGACCACGTGATTTATCGCGTCTAATGTCAATCCCGTACATTTTATTCTTTTCAACCTTCGTTATCGCTTTGACATTGTTACTTTGTCTAAGCCCCGAGGTGTTCATTAAACTATTTCGGTATACATATTTGTTTAGGTCACTATTTGCTTTAAACAAGTACTTACATAAAAGCGACTTAGATCGGAATAGATTTTTTTTCCTAACTATTACCTACTTATACGGTGATGGCTTGGAGTAGCCTCGTCATCATCACCGGACTTGCGTTATGCGGATGGCTCTCACCTCTAATCTCGGATCAGATCAATAGTGCTTTTTTCATCGTTGTATCAGAATTGTAACTACTTAGGAATTACGAAGTTGGTACACATACTTATTTAGGTACAGTAAAGATATATTTTTGACGAACTCCACTGTCTAATTACTGTGCCCGTGTACAAGACATGATTTTTTGTTCCTGTTTTTAAATGACGGTTATATTTATTCAAGTTCTTCATAATTACAGACGTTCAATTATACCTATTTATTATTTTCTCGACGTAAGCACTTAATAAGTAAAAGAGTAATTACTACAGGATGTTAATCGAGTAGCACAAAGAAGTTGGCTTTAATACCTTACTAGTAGGTATAATATCTACTAACCGATGTTAAATAATCATCAGGAAGTTGCTCACATAATTTTTCTATTACAGATATGCAGTGGTTTTTCAGTGATTAATAAAAATGTGTTGGACTAAACACTTCAATCGTAGGATTGCGAATTTCAAGTGAGCAGTACATTATTAACTAGTGATCCGCCCTCGCTTCGCTTCGGGTGTATTACACTAGCTGTGCCAGCGACCTCGTTCGCGTTTCCCCCGTTTTTTACACATTTTCCATTGTATCTTTGCTCCTATTAGTCGCAGCGTGATGTTATATAGCCTAAAGCCTTCCTCGATAAATGGTTTATAAAACGCAAAAAGATTTTCTCAAATCGAACCAGTAGTTTCTGAGATTAGCGCGTTCAAACAAACAAACAAACAAACAAACAAACAAAGCTTTATAATATTAGTATAGATAAAAACCTTCCTTTTGAATCCCTCTATCTTTTATAAAACCCCATCAAAATCCGTTGCGTAGTTTTAAAGATTTCAGCCTACATACGAGAAGCGGCTTTACTTTATACTATGTAGTGATGATGACAAGACGGAGAAACGACTATAGTTCTACGTTCAATGCTATCACAAGTAAGACAAAACACGCCTTTCATAAAACGGCAATCTTAATCTGATACCCATCACGATCCATCATTCAACTCATGGTATTCGAAACCTTCGTTTAGTAAGCAATAAGATGCATACATGCATTCAATAACTATCTTTATTGCCACAGCATAAGATTCCAAATGGTAAGTACCTTTCATTGCGCGTGATTATACAAACGGTGAAATTATAGACTCATACCATTGCTCAATGATCATTAAAATGCTCAAAGAAAGTATTAAAAGAACGAGTTGTGCTGGTTGGATGCGGTATGTACGGCCTATGGAGTGTTGGCTGGTTCGGTTCACGTTTTTATGGCAGCCTCCGGGACCGTTCCCAAGCTCGCAAGCCACATCCGGTAGGGTGGCCACACGATAAGACGTTTCGCAAAATAAGTGATTACGATTCGCACATAATACTTTTTCTTTGAATTTTTTCGCTTTTTAAAGTACCAGAAAAGAAAACAAAAAAATATTTAAACTTAATAATATTGTTTTTGGTTGAACGGCTTAAGAATAGTTTACATCTTTTACGGAAATATTGTTTAACCTTTTATTTTTGTATCTTTTATAATCTGAGGGTAAAAACGTCGATAAAACTGTAACATCATTAGAACTCAAACGCTCAAAACTTTAGCGCCATTAAAATAATTAGACCGAATACAGGAAATTGTACACTTTCGTTGAATCATGATTGGTTCATCATCAGATACAAATTTGCTTAGTTACCTACTTTGTTGTAGTAATGGGTAATAAAGTTTGTTGTTAATTATTCCTTCCGTTAGAAGATACTATGACTGTTCATCCGTAGAATTAGCGTGAATACACGGACCGTGAAATTAACAAATTTTGATTGCCCGTTATAAAAGGGAAAGACATCTATCTCTTATTTTGTATTCATTCATATTTATCACTTGCATTTTCAAGCTTTACAGTACTACTATTATTTTAAACTGGTATTTAAATAGTTTTGACCAAAATGTCTAGTTTACGGAAACTAGATATTTCGGAACTAACTTTTTGGTTGACTACGTATTTACAGTTATTATCCACATCTTCATTTATAGTACTTAAGTAATTTTCATATCAAGGTATATTCTATTCATAGATGCATAATGGCAGTCTAAGGTAATTTTTTAGGCTCCACTGCATTTATGTGCATAATTACGCGGTTATGGGTGGAAGCGTGTCGGATAGGCGTGCTTCCAGTTTCCCTGACGGCTGGTAACCCTACAAGTGTCCGGCCAAACAGGTTGCACAAGGCAGAGGTCGGCAACCTACTACTTTCCTATTGGATTTTATAGTTTCGAGTAAAATAGTTTACAATTTTATTATAGTTTGCAATGATACTGTAAGTGTTTAAATGCACTAAAAGGGAATTAGGATAAACAATTAATATAAATCTTTTAAATTAAAATATTTGAACTTTATAAAATAAAGCTTTTATTGCGATAGTTTCAACGGACAAAAAGCAAATATTGATTTAAAAAAATTTTACTTCCACATAAAATCGTCACTAGACAAAATATTTTAAACAATGTTGTTATTTTATGTATGTTGTGACAATAGAGTAAACACAATAAAAAATGATAATAGGGTACACGCCTTAAAATATCGTGTGGATACAACAGTGTATGCAGTACATTGGAAGATGACGCAAGTGATATGCGCTTGTCTAACTTTTTGGCTTCGCTAAAAAACTGTCCTAGAACAATAGCAAAACCACATTAAGCGATTGTTGAAGACCCCTGAGGCAGGTCCTTGACATGATAGCGCGCAGTCGCCCGCCAACCAGGTGCGCCGGCGCACGTCCCGCGCAAATTCAAACTTCGAACGCCAAACTTTTACTTTCGATTATTCGGCCAGTTGCGTCACACACGATTCGCGATTCTGTAATCGAACCTCTTTAGATTTTTAATCACTCGATTCCGTATTGTGAAATATAACGTTGATTTTTTTTTAAAGTGCTCGACGCATTGTGTTGTGATTGTTTACATTGTGTATTTTTTTTTATAAAGTGTTGTGAAATGGATTGTTAAAGGTCCGTGCTGGAATGACCCTTTGCTGGCTGAAGGATAATTGAAACAATAGGTATTTTTATTTTATCTTGTACTAGCAAATAAAAAAAGGGCAGAGGCGTGTTCATGAGTAAAAATGTGAAGATCGCGGATTCTTTTGACTCACCTGTATGGGAAGTAGGAAAATTTTTTTGTTATTTTTAGTGTACTATTTAAAAAGTATACTTAGTTACTTACCCTAATGTTGATCACAGTGTCTTAACAACTTACGATTCTACGATCGATTGTAGTAATGAACTTTAGAAGCATAATTAATACAATAGTACAAGTAAGAAACAAATAAGGAATAATGATTGATTAATTTTATAATTAGTTGCAAGTAGGTAAAATGTCAGCAGTGTCGGAAATACTTGTCCAAAATAAGAAATAGTCTTTATTAAAATTCTGTGTTGCAAGTATGTAGGTATTTTACTTATAAATATTTTTCTGCAATTAACAAAGGCATAAAAATGAGCAACAGGTGTCATTACAATACTTGTCACATTGTTACCAAGTAAGTTAGCCACACTATTTATGAAATTGAATGTTTTAGTGTTCTCTCAGAATTAGGCACGCTAAACGGTATGCCATTTCATGATTTGCTACAGTGTGAACGTTTAGAAATTGATTTTTATCAATCCTACGCTGCCCAACTGTATTTCTTACCTTAAACTGTCCGGGATATTTACCATGTTGTTTAAACAGAAAGGACTAGATATGCTTATTATTTATCCTATAAAGGAACCTAAAGTGTCTGGAAGTGTGAGCTAGTAACATAAGTAGATATTAAGTACACCTAAGTACTAATGTATATTTAACTATGTACAAATACGCACAAGTAGTACGTAAGTAGTAAATACTATAATTAGGGTTCCATAGGCAAATGGTAAAAAATAGAACCCTCATAGATTTGTCATGTCTTTTCTGTCCGTCCGTTGTCACAGCCACTCTTGTTTATAAATTCTTCTTCACACCGTTTTAATATTTATAAATGCTTAAATTCATTTATGTGTTTTTCTAAAACACGTCAATACATTAAAATATTATAAAAGATTGCAGTGGAATGAACCTTGCAATCTTTAATAATATGTATTTCACACCATATACCTCTTAGGTAGGTATATGCGTACACCGCCTGTAGAGAGATACTAACGAAGAGAATCTACGTCTATCATGTTCTTGATATAAATTACTGTTTTCAACAAATACCGTTTAATTAAACGTGGGTATTGAGAAAGAACGCGTGTGCAATATGTTACAAATGTACGTGTTTTGTTACTGTTCAAAATTACAGAGATAACTCGTTAAGGCAGCTGCGCCAGATCAGTATCTTTATGTTCCAGTTATGTTGGATATCGTCAGAACCGTAATAGAGAACTGGATATATAATCGTTTGTTTACAACCTGTTTCGGTATACTATAGTTTCTATTTAAAGACCACAACATCAGTTCAATCGATTCGTTGAAAAAAATATTCCATATTTTGTGTAAGTTTGATTGGTTTGACTGGCTCGGTGGAACAGTGGTTAGTGACTCTGACTCCGGTTCCAAGAGTCGTGGGTTCGATTCTCACCCGGGACAAATATTTGTGTGACGAACATCGATGTTTGTTCCGTGTCTGGGTGCGTTTTCGTCACTATTGTTTCTGATATCCGTAACACAAGTGCAAAAGAAACTTACTTCGGATTCAGAGCAACGTATGTGATGGTGTATAATATTTATTTATTTATTTTATAGGTAAAGTTAGCTAGTATAACATGAAATCGACCCCTGTCTCATATTAACATACGTTGCTATATATTTTACCTACTTTCTTTAAATTGATATTATAAGGTTTGTGTACTATTAAAATCCGTTAAAATGTTTTGTGTTTTTGTACTTTTCATGATTTTTTTCTGATTGTTTAATAAGGTTCACACGGAAAGTCCTTATTGAGTACATTTAGGTGGTGTTATCGTTCTCTATCTTTTTAACTTTTTTAATTTTGGCAAACGAAATGCCTCTAATCCAATAGCTTAGAAACAACGACTCTAAAGTTGTTTTCCTCGTCAATAAAAGAAACATTTTATAATCTTAGTTAATATCTGTTTAAGTAGGTATAATTATTTCTTGTTTGCAACGCGACATAAAATGAGCTTAAGGGTCAATATAATTATTCTCGTAGTAAACGTACATTTTTGCTTTTATGACTAAGTCCTTATGAGTGGAAATTAACCAAGATATACATACATACACAATGTTTTGCTGTTAGAACTATACTGGGGACGTGATGTATGTGAGGAATTAGCTCGAGCTTATACAGAAATATCTAACGTAGCTTACTGCTCTAGACTTCGTCCGCGTTTTCCCCCGTTTTTTACACATTTTCCACGTTTTCTTTGAACATATTATATAAAATAAAGCCTTTCTTAATATTTATTAACCATTAAAGACCATTTTTCAATTTGAACCTGTAGTTTCTGAGATTAGAGCGTTCAAACAAACACTTTAGCGTTATAATATTAGTATAGATAACCTACCAAATTTAACTACATATGTAAATCTTTTTGGTAACGGTACGTCACCTGCTTGTAGAGAGCGTATCACATCACACGGTCGTCGCAACATGTTCAAATAGAAACGCGCAGAGGAAACAATACGGAAACCGTACCCATTGAAACGCATGAGAAAAGAGTTTCTATAATGTGGAGGTTTTGGAGTCGTCGCGCGCGCAGGCAACTACAATGGCGACACGGGAACATGCGCATGGAAACATGTGGAGTAGGGATGGTAGTTTAAGAACATGTGAATTTATCACAATTAGATTTTGCTAGAAGACTGAACATTTTCGGGATATTTACCATGATTAATATCCTGGATTTTTTTCTACCGTGTGTAACCATGTCAGTTATAAATTAGATCTAGCTAGCTCGATGCCCGCGACTCCGTCAGTGTATATCGCGTCAAATGTGAATTATCAGTCTGTTGTCCATATGTGTACAATTTTTCAGTTCAATAGAATTTACTGAACGTTTTATTTTCAACAAATTAAGTCAACTAAATCATTCGTTTAAAAAAAATAGATCTCTTGAAAAAAATATTGATTGATTTATTCAGCTATTACATGCAACTTACACTATTATGTTATATGCTACATCATGTTATCTGTGTGACAATCAATATAGACAATATTAGCCATTTGGACACCCCTTACAACTCCATCAAACACAACAATGACGTCACTTTACGCACCACTGCGCAAGCAAGCGTGCGCGTGCGCAGCGCGCTATGTTTGGGCCACGCGTCGCCCGGCACCATTCCTTCCCTTGTATGGCTTTAGGACCTTTAGGACCTGTTATTGGGTACTTACAGTAGTAATGACCCTTTTTATGTCATGGTTAATAAATGTTATGTATTAAAAGGTAGTAAAGTCAGGGTGTCTACAGTTTAAAAACATTATAGTAAGGCGTCCGTTCGACCGATTTCAGCCATGGCGGCCGATCTTAATTGAGATCAGCCAAGTGCGCCGGACATATTATAGTGCACAAGTATGCGCGCAAACACATGTGCACTCTCTGTTCTCTAACTCTCATAGTTCGGTGAGACGGCAATCCGACATGACCCACCTTTCAGGGGCACGGGCGTGCATTCGCCAACTTCCTGACCCCGGGCTGAGTAATTTCTAAACTGAAAAACTCACACAAATTTTGCCCAATCCCGGACTCGAACCGGGGACCTCTCACTTGCTACCAATAGACCAATGAGGCAGTAAAAAAAACATTATCAACTTCATTAAAACATTATCAATATGTAAAACGTTATCATCGCACTAGATTTAATGACATGGTTAAAGTTCCAACTAGAGGAATTTTCAATTCTATGTAACAGTTAACTCCATGCCATTTAAATAAATGCATATTACTTATTATTATTGCTAATCATCGTAGTATCTACACATTTTTTGGACTCCGTAAATCCTCTTATCCTACGCATCTAAATCTGTTCCTTTGAAGCGATTGACATTGACATAAATTTTCCTAATTCGCACATTACGAGTAGATCATCATCATCAGCCCATATGAGTATAAGTCTACACTGTTGGTGCACGGGACTATCCTAAACTAGGGCGATCAGGCCTTAGTCAACCACGCGGGCCAAGCGCGGGTTGATCGATCTACACAACCTTAGAATTTCTTCGTAGGTATATAGGTTTCCTCACGATGTTTTTCCTTCACCGTTGAAGCATCGAATAATCGTACATGTGAATTACAAATTTGAAGAACACAGTGATACGTGGCGGGGTTTGAACTGTAACCTCTAGCATGGCAAGCAACGACCTTAACCACTCGGCCATCGACGTTTTTACACTACACCACCACATGTTACATAGAATCTATTTTATATTAAAAGGTACTAAAGTAGTTTTAATAACATAGGTTGGACTTACTCATAGTCCACAAAAAAAACAAAGAGTAGATAAACACATACGCCACAGTAATCTGCTCACGTGTCTCGCGGCAATTTTCTGGCATCAGCATGACGCGAGATGATACCGTGCCGAGTGCGCCCATTGCCCCGGAAAATAACCTGCGTTACTCCCACCTGCGATATCGAATTACCTCGCAAATGATTAACGTGCCGAGCAGAGGTATTTGCGTATGAAAAGGCTTCTTACGCTGCCTGTCCACCGATAGGGAGCGAGGCAGCGATGCGGAGTAAAGGAGAGACTTTAACCTATAAATTTTTACCAGATCCCGGGTACTTGTGTCCTATTGGCTACTATTTCTGAGATTCTTCGCTCTGCAAGCTCGCTCCTCTCCGATGGACAGGCAGCCTTAACAAGGTTCAAGTATATCTTGTCTGGTGCCATATTGAGTACTGACGCTTCAACTTAATGTGGAACAAATAACATGCAGTCAACAACTCGTCACATTTAACACTTTGGACTTGATATCGTCTTATGTTCGGGGGTACAAGCCTTAATATCTAACCGCCAGTATTACGTTTAACGAGCTGTTGACTGTCAAAAAATCCAGACATTTCGCTCGGAAAAAAAACAGTGAAAATATGACAGATGTTTTTACAGTTTTTAGAGCCGAGTGTCAATTTAACCTGACCAATCTTATGACAGGTTAGGCAAACAGTTCTTCCCATATGTCCATGACTGTTATACCTACTTATAGGTAATTAAGTACCATATTTAAATCACGAAAGAAATGGTGCAGTATTAAAATGTTTAATGCACATTTACGAAGTCGTGAAATTGTTATCAGTACTATACATAAATAATAAGATCGCACACTAGTATAAGACGCAAAGACGGTCAATGGTCCTACGTGTTTGTACTATAGCCCTTGCAACAACTTGTGTTTACTGCCCACTAAATCGTACGCTATTGTTTTGACAATTAATTAAAAACCTTGTGTAACCAAAGGACATCGGTTCTCAACAAGCACGTGTCTATTCTCTGGTCATCATAGTTTAGTTACTTACTTAACATCTTTTAGTAACATTAAACCGTTGTCCTTGTAAAAAAAATATTCGACTCGAAATCTTAAAATGTCACACATAAATTATAACAATGTTTGCTGTTTATTTTATTTATTAATTTCACAACCAACATATTACGTTCGTATAGGTCTGCGTTACACTTGATGAAAACACCGTGAAGTAAGTTTAGGGGTGAGAGCCATGATGATGAAAAGATTTAGAGTACTAAGGCATCATTGTAGGCAGTTACGAAAAAAAAGCGTAAGATCCACCCTCACACATTAGAGAATTTAAATTTCAGATAGCGGGCACACTATATGGAAGATTACTAATATACGCGTAATTCGTAAGCAAATTAGCGTACCGTCAGGAAGGATCTGCACAGTTTCCGTCAGATGTAGCGCTGGTCTAACTGTGATTCAGATACTATTTTAATAACTATTGACTATACGTTCCATACAAAGAGGGGTTAGTGTCCTTTCACTGACAGTTTAAATTGATAAAAAAGTGGGCGTTAACTTGTTTATTTTGCCCAGTGTCCCGGTATAGTTTGAGAAGCGTGTCTTCTGAAGTGTGATCACGTCATTCCCATAGCGGGACAATGGGCCCGGGTCCGCTGTGGGACCGTTTCACCATGGCCCGCTTTTCTTCTTTGTTCATTCATTGCCAGTCTTAATAGTCGCTATCATAATTATAATAAGCTTGGAAATAATAAAATGCACAACAACAGCTTTTGATATGTTTACGACTGCATTTTTTTGTCTTCATTAAAAAAATACTTTGGATTTATGCAGTTCGTAGGTGTCGCTAAAGGTTACAGACCTTTTTTACTTATTTTATTTCAATGGAAAATTACTTTTAAGACATGTCTTGTACTTTTAAGACATAAATCTAAACGTCTATATATTAGGATTCATGTTACTGAAAATCAACTTGCTTTTTTAAACTAAAACCGGACTTTGAATACGCATTAACATTATCAAACTCCGTCCAATTTCAAGGCAAACTAAAAGGGGCGCTTTGTTGACACGACACAATAAGGTTCAAATTACCATGGCAAGATAAGGTTGAGATTAATGTAGTAATTATGTGACTACAATTAAGATAATGGCGGATGCACCCAGTCTCGTGTTCGGTTAACGATGTTGTCTTGATCTGTAATAGCAGGGTTGAGTATGTGTATTGTACCGCATATGGCTAGCACACCTTACCGAGGTGAAATGTTTATCTATATTGCTTTAACTACTTAGATGTTGAATATTCACTCGTGACCACCCAGTCCCGTGTAACCCAGTCGAAGAGTCGGGCAGTAAGTAGCTATGAATTTGCTACTCCTATTATTGCGTGTATACTTATTTAGTGTAATGGAACGCGACAGTTTAAAAATCTTACTAAGATGTTGACGTTGTAATTACCATATCCACTTACTCTCAACAGAGAGTTGATTAAATACTTTGCTCGGGGAGTAAAACATAAAGTCATCTGAAATGTATAATCGCCTTAAATTAGTGTTCCTGTATTGTATTCAGTAGCAGATTGAGTCAGAGTTTGAATTTGTAAAGTAAATCTCGTATCAATTTAAGTAGACATAGATATCGTCCTATCTAAAGAGGTTACGAAAAAAATACTTTGTACAATTATTTTAGTTTGACATTTTTTTTTTACATTGTAAGCTGTTGTGTCCCAAAATCACAAGATAAAACCTTGGAAAGTCTACAATAAGCAATAAGGTTTAAATCTTCTTTTCAGAAACTCAAAATGGCGCCACCAGAGGGCGGCTGCGTCAACAAAGGCTTTGAGGGTGCTGAGGACGGCTTCCACACCATAGACCTGCGCACCCATCGCGGGGACACGCACAACAGGCTTCATGGGGTAATAATGTTGTACCTCAAACGATGAAACACTTCTTAATCTGTACATGTACAGTCGGGAATTTTGGCGGTAGTACACTTTTCAAACAGATTTCTTTAAACGCCATTAGCCCCACCCACTAGCCAATAGAAGAGCACTTCGAAACTTTGTTTACGAATACGTTCCAATAGTAGGAGAGCTAGCAAGATTTTTTTGGTAGGTATTTAAGGCAAGCTGAAAACTTATCCTGTACCTCTCCTATTATATCCCAGCACGAAACTGCAAACCTGGCTGGTAAGTAGCGGGGCTAAAGCAAACCCCCAAGAATATTCTTCATCTTTTTTTTATAACTAAATACTAAGACAAATCATTTCGATGGAACTTCTACTTGTCAGGTGAACTGACAAATTATACTTTTTTGGATTATAAAAATATATTTTTAAATAAACAAAATTGGGGGTTGGTTTAGCCCCGCTACTCAGCCAGGTCTGCGGTTTTGTGTTGGGATATAACAGGACAAGTTTTCAGCTTGCTTCAAATATCTACCCAAAAATTCTTGCCAGCTCCTTGACCACAATGGGGCGGGGCTTGTTCTGACAGACGCGTAAGCGCCAAGCGATTTTCACCTTATAGGTGGTCGACCGCTAGCGTTGCTGATAGTACTTATACAATGAAATAAAATTGAAGTGTCTGTTTGTAATATTAAAATAACGACTCTATACTAAATATAAAGAGTCGTTATTAGTATCTATACCGAGTACCATTACATAAACACAAATAAATGGCCTGTCTGTTTATTCTTGCTACTTTTTAATTTTGACTACTAATAAATCATTTTCACGCGGACAAAGTCGTGGGCGGCCGTCGCCTCTGTATGTAAATCGATCTCTGATGCCCGTAGTACAAACTTTGCTTAGGTGATCGTGTGTGGAGGGAGATGTCGCAAATATTTATTAATTTATATTACTACTAAGTTGGTAACTTATTATAGAGTCTATGATAATTTAAATAGTATCCTTAAATCAAATAGGTATACTAAATAAAGTTTAGAGGTGAGAGTCATCCACTCCCTCGTAAGTGCGGTGATGATGACAAGGCTACTCCATAATCCATATTGAGAAAAAAATATTTGCCTTTAATTGATCTTATTATAAAGAAGGAATGTTGAATGAATAAAGTTTAATTGCAGAACGTAACAACCGTTTATGATAGGAAATATCAGTGCCAGGAGCAAACATTCCGATGAGAAAAAAGTGCCCAATGTGTGACAATAGCACCGGCTGACCTGATGAAGGTCGCCGCAATTGGTCCATGCGGGCGCCTCGAACTTGACCGTTTAATATATATCTACGGATTAGAGTTATTGCTCTATATATTATTCTAGTATCTAGTAGGCCCTAGTAAGGCGACCGACCAATTTCTGCTATAGCGGCCTATCTCAAAGGTGATCAATCAACTTCCCTATATAAGATTACTAGCTTTCCACCCGCGACTCCGTCCGCGTAGAGACGTTTAACGGGTAAAACATTACTTCTTTATAGCGCAGTCGGTTAAAAAGTAGCCTATATCCTTTCCTAGGCTCTGGACTATATCTGTACCAAATTTCGTTTAAATCGGTTCAGTACTCCATGCGTGAAAGCGTAACAGACAGACAGACAGACAGAGTTACTTTCGCATTTATAATATTTAGGAAGGATTAAGATTGTAGTAGCTAGTTGACATTAATAAGATATCCGACCGATTTTTACTATGGCGACCTATCTCAAAGGAGATTAGTCAACTTTGCACTCTCTCTTCCCTCACTCTCCCACATACCTAACCTATGAGAGATCAGGCGCAGAACCACCGGCTTAACATCTTTCCGTATTACTTTCCGTTCCGTGTACAGTTGTACCGATATGTCGTATTTGCGTGCATCTAACACATTTCTGACTCCTGGATGGTACTGATGATACTTACTATTAGAATCATCAAGGGTTAATGTAGCTCGTTAATTCAATAGTGGTGGGTCTTTGACATATCCATGATAAGGCAAAGTAACGGTGGTGTCACCTAACCTTTTGGGCTAAACAAAAAAAAATACTGTCACAAAAATGTAAAGACCCTCCCAGCCTCATGAAAACAATAATATTTAGCTGTATGCCTTGTCATCAGAATGTCAACTAATAGTCCGGTCAATTTAGACATTCGAAGTTACATAAATTCCCACCAAGCTGAAAATCGGTAAGATTGCTTAAAATATCATTAAAAACAAAATTTGATAGTTCCCCATCTTTCCCCTGTAAGGAAAAAATGTTATTCAAGGTCAAAGGTAAAAAAAAATAGTTTTTCGCGATTTTCAGCAAAACGGTAAGTTTTATCATAAAAATATGTATGACAAAATTACTTATCATCTAATTATCTATAAAAATTATCTTTACACTTTGTTCCTAAGATTCACCATTTCAGAGATACAGCGATGCACAAAGTTGAAATGTTGTATTTTCAAATGCTTCCTGGCCCCCGTGCTATTGTGCTAGACAGATAAAATTTTTACGAATGATGGATTTCAGTTGCCTCTATTATCGCTAATACTAAATACAACATTAAACCATCACTTAAGGTGGGCTCTCATACTAACGCTTTTTTTTATTTGCTCGCACTTGGACGGTTTTTATCGTGGTTACCCTAGTAAACCTATTCCACATTAACGTGGTGACCACGGCTTAACGTGGTTACCACGTTAAAAACCGGCCAAGTGCGAGCAAATAAAAAAAAGCTTTCGTAGAGAAAAGAAAAAGAGCCCACCTTGAGTGATAGTTTAATGTTGTATTTAGTATTAGATGTTATAGAGCCAACTGAAATACATCATTCGTGAAAATTTTAACTGTCTAGCACAATCGCACGGGGGCTTGGCAGCATTTGAAAATACAACTTTTTCAACTTTGTGCATCGCTTTATTTCTGAAATGGTGAATCTTAAGAATAAAGTGTAAGACAATTTTTATAGATAATTAGGTGATAAGTAATTTTGTCATACATACTTTTATGATAAAACTTACCGTTTCGCTCAAAAGTGCATAAAACTGATATTTGTGACATTTGACCATGAATATTTTTTTTTGCACACGTCGGATCGATGGGGACTTTTGACATATCATTTGTAATGACGTATTCAAGGCCTGCACAAAAATCCAGCTTGGTGGGAATTAATGCAACCTTACCCATAATTTAGATGCTAATTTGACTGGACTATAAGCATATTAGTAATCTTTTGAACCATATTATGTACACAAAATTAAAAACTATGTATTTGATGATAGGTAGGTATTTGTTTTCAACTTAGTTGATGTGTCGGTTACCGCAAAAGTATTTTATTCTTAAAAAAGAAATATTTTTTTAAACTAACAGTAAATTTTTGGGTTTTTCATGAAACCAAAACATGTTTATTTCACTTCAAAATATTAGACATAAAAACTTAAGCAAAAAAATCAGCACGCATGAATATGCAGAAGCTAAAAATAGAGTTACCTTATAACAATAATATGAACTTTAGTTGAAGAGGGTATGCGACTATGCGTATGTAAATAATAACTATTAATATACTATTTAAAAATGATGTATCACTCTCCTATCGCGGTTGCAATTATTGAATCCATATTAAAATTCATTTTTCTTCTTATCGTATGGTTGATGAACAACCTGCTGTCAGAGTTTTTAAACCGCCCGTAGGCATCTGACATGGCTTTACACACCGTTGAAAAATTTCTCAGGTGTGCTGGCCAATAGATGTTGGCCGATTCTCAGACCTACACAATATGCTCACAAAATTTAACGAGAATCGGTCAAGCCGTTTGGGAGGAGTACGGAAACGAAAACTGTGACACGAGAATTTCATATATAAGATTACCCAGCTGTTTTTCTTACTTTTTATTATTTCACCATTTGCGTTCATTATCTAAGATTATTTAATTTATGTAGCAATTTGTTCATGGAATCGCAATTGACCTATCAAACCTTTTTAAGGAGGCTTCCGGTATACCTACAAAAAAGTCTTTCACCTGACAAGCAACTTATTTTCCTAAACTCAATTACCTTCGAGATTCTATAATAGGTACTTATAGGTACAGGATATTCAGTTACTCAGCTAAAAGGCGTCCTACAAGAGCCTTTTACAGGGCCACTCTCGATTTCCCCCAAAAGCCATAAATATGGCGCGAATTTAATTTTGTTCCAAATTCAAATTAAAGTCACGTCAAGTTGGCGCACGTGCGCAGTGCAGACGTAGAATAGCGATAGCCCTCAGAGTAAACGCCGGTTACCTAATTTGATTTCGACTGTAGCTAGGAAAAGGAACAGGTTTATCAAATGGTTGCTACCTTTCCTTAAATTCATGTAATGTGTCATTTTAATTAATTACACGCCTATTAGCTACACTGTAAGACGTAATGTAGTCATTATTTTAAATGTATTGTATTCACAAATTATTTTCATACTTCATCATCATTTTTCATCGACGATATTGATTAGTCATTAAAGCACCTAATAAATTAACTCTCGATACAAAACTCCATAACTCAATTTCGTGATGCGTAACGCAACTATAAGTCAACAAATCAATCTATACGTAGAGCTCTCGTTTTTTATTTGTGTTTTTGTTATATGCAAGTAAACAAAAAAAAGACGTTGTCTTTTGCTGTATTTTTTTTACTGCCCTTGAAGTATTCTAAAATTTGTCTCCGTACTTCGCGTGTACTGCGTCTCGTTTGTTTATATACAGTAGCGGGATGATCGGGCTCCCAGTTTCCCGCGCAGCGCGCCCCGGTCTTGACGCTCGCTACCGCCCTTCCGCACGAAACTTTTACGAGACTCGCGTTTCAAATTTAGAATGTTTTGAAGTTTGTTTTTTAATTTTTGTCAGTGGTTGCCAGTGGATGTTTTGAGATGGTAAATGAGTATTTAATGTTTTTTATGCATGTTAAAAAAATTGTGAGAGAAATAATCAGAATTATTTCTTTGATTAAAAAGTGATATAATTGAACTTCAGGTATTATTATTAAAGAATTATGTACGCAACATAACTACATATTTATGAAGTAATTTTAGGTAGGCTATTTACCAAGGTACCTTTAGTAGTAGTTATTACAAATATTTGGTGATTCACTAAATTATTCCAAACTTTTCGTACAAGGCATTAGGTTAAAGTTCGTAGAGGTGTTTGACCAAACAATGGAAACAAAGTTTTTTGGGCGATTTGCCAGGAAAGGGTATTATTAAGCTTGTTTTAAGCAAGGAAAAACCTACAACTACTATTAAATACTGGACTTGATTGATTGCTTTGAAAAAGTAGCTAATTTACTTGAAATCACTTAGAAAAGTCAACCGAGTTCACAGGTTGAGTGGCACAACGCTAAGACTATTTGTAAAGTAGGTATTTTACATAATTTATGTAAAATATGTAGGTACCCTTTAAAATCACAAAAGTATTCAACTATACTTGTAATCAAACAACCAGTATTTTCTGAATTATTTAATAGCGGCTTCTGGTTATATTTGCCTGTGATTATCTTGCTTAATGCTAAATAATGCGGTTTTGAAGCGTTTACCAGAAAAGTCTTTATTAAAATTTTTAATTTTGTTATTTTAATGAACTTATAAAATGAGGTTAAGGATAAAAAAATATATATTTATTTCTTGAAGAAGATTCACTAAATAGTATAAATGCTCTACCTACACACGATGTGCAGGACGGCACAAAAAAAAAAACAATCGCAGAGTTTAAAAATAATGTTACCCTCATACATAAAAAATTTACTAAGAATTATAAGGCTTACTTGGTTAAACATGAGGGGTCATTAGCACTAAGTCTATCACCGGGCATCGGTCAAAGTCCTAAGGTTCCATGCGTGTCCCAATTATATCGATTCCGAAATCATTCTTCGTTACCTGACAGCTATTTCGAGCCTAGTTTGGGAACTAAGTAACCAACAGATTAACGGTCACGCTAGAAAACTAACAACATAGTTTTCGTGAAAATTGTTCTGTCAACTTAAACCGAAATTAACTACCTACATAGGAATACGTTTCTTGCTAAAATGTATGTGTGGATTACTTTATTGCAATATTTCTGAAATTACAGTCTATAAGTGTGAAATATTTATTTATTTATTAATTTATTTGTGTGATGAACATCGGTGTTTGTTCCGTGTCTGGGTGTGATTATGTATTTAAGTATGTATTTAAAAAATATATATGTATGTATATCAGTCTCTGACGCCCATAGTATAAGCTCTGCTTAGTTTGGGGTCAGATGACCGTGTGTGGGAATGTCCCAGATATTTATTTATTTATTTAGGTATTTAAATCAAATCGTCCGATCAAAATGCATCGGGCTTCCAAAAATAAAATAAAGATAATACATAATAATATGAAAAGCTCATTTTGCATTACATTTTAAATGGAAATTAATTGAATAACATGCATTATAATTTATTATTTAATGAAGAATGATTAGATGTTTAATGAATTATGACAAAACCAGCCCCCAAAAGTGACCCGCCCTCGCTTCGGGTGAATTTAACATTAAAATCCCTCTATCAAAAAAACCGCATCAAAATCCGTTGCGTGGTTTTCAACACACATAGGTATCACTAGGGACAGAGAAATTTACTTTATTTTATGCTATGTAGTATTTATTAAACAGTAAGTGTTACTTCGAATATGACTTAATTGACGGATGTAAGAGATCTATTTCAAACAGCCAAGATTTGAATATCGTGTCGATCGCCCCTCGGCGCGGATTTATGTCATACGCGTACGTACTTGGAGGGCACTTAAGTTTCTATAGCGTATTTAGCGGCCCTACAAAGGGCAGGATATCAGCTGTTACCGTGTGTTGTCGCTAACACGTTCTTTGTTACTCCGACCCACTCTATTCATATTCACCTACCACAGTGAGCCTTTTAAAGAACGTATACAAGGTATTAAGCGCCTTAGTAGTATGTAGATAGAGTTCGTAGTTAGTTAAGAGGCCTCTCTTGTGAAGACTTTATATGATTTAATGCGCGTTTATCGTAGACTAGCTATCTGCCTAGGTTTAAGGATACTAGGTAATCTAGGAATTTTTCTCTTCTTATTTCACTTCCTTACAATTTTCAAAGCGTCGATAGCCGAGTGGTTAACACTGTGTTTTACAAATTTGAAATTCATATGTACGATTATTCGACGCTTTAATGGTGAAGGAAAACATCGTCCGGAAACCTGCACACCTACGAAGAAATTCTAAGGTTATGTACTCTACCAACTTGCACTTAGCTAGCGTGGTTAACTAAGGCCTGATCGCCCTAGTTGAGGGTAGGCCGTGCA